>BSAI01000089.1:2509304-2687411 GCA_036245035.1 Adrianichthys oophorus | reverse complement strand
AGAGAGATCAGCTTTCAAAGCAGACAAGAGATTCTGGCGAAACCGCAGAAGTTTTAATAAAAGCGTTCACCACTTGTTCAAAACTCTTCAGCATTGTTTTTAACAGGAGCCAATAAGCGAGCACACACAACTCCTTTACTGCCACTTTACACTGGCTCCCAATTCAATTTAGAGATGACATAATGTTTTTACTTCTAGTTTTTAGAGCCTTGCATGAAGAAACATGCATTGCTGACCGTTTAACCCCCTGCTCCTCGGCCCAGTCTCCGAGGGCTTCAAACGAAAAACTTTTACACATTTTCTATAAGTTGTGATAAAACCAGAGGTGACCTTGCTTTTCTAGCTGTCACTCCTCCTCTTTGGAATGACCTCCCTTTGACAGATCGACTCTGTTGGATGTTTTAAAAGTCAAGACATTTTTATTCAGTAGAACTTTTAGCTTATCTAATTTTGCCTTTCACTGTATTTGTCTGTGATACATGTGTGATAACTAGTTCTACTTTTGTGTTTTTGCTATTGTGAAGCACTTTGTCATTTTATCTGAGAAAGGTGCTAAAGAAATAAACTCATTCTATGCCAACAAACTGTTTCGCTTTTTCTTTTTCAGGGACTATCCATCATGCAAATAAGCAGCAACATGTTCCCGTGGCACATCTTCATCCTTACGCTCTTCCTCTTATGCTTCCCTCACTGCACGCTTCAGGCGTGCACTGACGGGAAACCCAAAGAGTGCCAGGAGGCAGAGTTTGCTCCAGGTTCGAATTTGGCAGGAGAAGGCTTTGACATCACCAGTATGGAGCGTAAGGGAGCTTTTGTGCTCGACATGAACCAATGGAAACGCAAGGATAAAGCTTGCACCCTGTGTATCAACCCTTACATGGAGAACAGAAAACAGAAGTTGCCTCTGTCTGTGGTGGACTGGAGGGCGAAGCATTCCTGCAGCGGCAAAGTGTCCAGCAAACTTCACAAGTCCAGCGAGTCTCTGGTCGATTCCACCACCTCTTCTGTTGAAAACAACTGGAAGGTGGATCTAGAAGTGAATGCGAATGACAAAAGTGGGTTGCTGATGCTAGCTGGAACACAGTCTAGGTTGGCTGAATACGCAATGGAAAAAACAAAAAATGACAGGTTCAGCTTTTCTAGTAACAGCATCACCTGTGAGTACTACAGGTAAGAAAGGACTCGAGTGAAGATGCTTTCCACTCACACCTCAGTCAGTGAACACAAATCAAACACTGTCTGTATTCTCCGTGCACGCAGCTTCAGAGTGTCGAGCACATCCAGGATGCACCGAGAGTTTCACAAAGCCATCAGAGATCTTCCCAAAGTCTACAGCCAACAAAACAGGAAAATGTTCAACAAAGTCATTGAGAAGTTTGGTACCCATTTCATCACGAAGGTGAGTAAAATGTTCCTTTAAGCCTTAAACCGGCGTCAATGCAGCTTAAAGCCTTAAGCCGGGCGCAATTCGCACAGCAAGGTCGTCGAGTTCTAATCTCAATGTACAGATGCGATCTGAGGTCCTGCGGCGCAATTCCAGCATTGAGTGCGACACGTCAGTCAAGCAGCAGCACGATTTGAGCGTCGCAACGCAATTTGGGTGGCAGATGCAGTGAGGAACCAATCAGTGACTCAGCTTTGGGCGCGTGACCTTTTTTAGTGATTTGATCAGCGGGAAGAAAAAAAACATCCAATATGGCTACTCAATGCTCAATTCTTAAACCATTGGACCCGGAGACTGTTCCAGTTACTGTTGGGCAAAGCTGGAATACAGGTCACAGAGCCCATGGAACTGGCGCAATCGAGCCCGCTGCGCCAGGCAGCTGCCCAGTGAACAGCGCAGCGAGCTCCACCAGCCAGGGTCGGGTCGCTACCCATGCTGCCGGCCCATGGGCAGCGGAGCTCGCTATGCTGGCCAGTGGGCAGTTGGCTGCCCAGCAGACGCAGAGTCGCCGCGGGTGCTGTCGTAGTTCCTCAAGGGAAGTAACAAAAATAGAGCGTACCACTGTTGTGCGTGTGGTAAGTATATCGCGAAGTATTGGTGAGAATAATGTAAGTTGTACACACATATGACCCACAGGTGATGCTGTCGTACGGTGTCCTTAGGCAAACTCTAGTTGTTCATAAGGTGCGAGTACTGGCTCCTTACTGACCACGCAAAGGCTGCATGCACGGGGTATGCAGCTGATATGGAAGTGCCCGTAGGAGGACCACACAAATTGCACTCTGATTGTCTAATTTCTAACGGTCAGGCTGCACACAAGGTACATGCCGGCGTGCACTTATTATGTGAACAGCACTAACAGGCTTCTTGCGCAGGGTATGGGGGGGTTTAAAAAAATGTCAAATCCATACAACGTGCCTGCACCTCACCTACTGCCCTTGTATACGTTTTCACTCCAACCCGCCGCCTGCAGCATCCTTGTAGGGGAAAAAAAGCATTTTTCCTCTACAGGCTATGATCTTAAAATTCGTCACCATTTTTCACCTGCAGGCAGCCTGCATCCAGTTGTTGTGCTGTTGTTACCGAGGATTGAGTCACTTTCTTAGTTTTTGTTCTGTTTGCATCCAAAGTCACATCATACAAGTTTCAGTCATCTTAAAAGCTGTTTTCTTTCTCTGATGTTTCTCAGCACACTGTTTTGGTTTCTGTCCTCTTGCTCTGTTTGCTTCACCTCAGTGATGTTGAGTGACCTTATGATCAGTCTGTGAAGTCAGGTTACTTCAAAAGTTTGCCTCAAATCAGAGTGACCAACGGTGTTGAATTTCCTGCTCCAGGTGAAGCTGGGGGGCAAAGTTGAGACCGTGACCAGCATCAAGCAGTGCGAGGCCAGCCTGCAGGGCCTCTCCTCCGAGGAGGTTCAGATGTGTCTGGAAGCGGAGGCATCTGCAAGCACCAAAGTTAACACAAAAACAGAGATGAAGCATTGCAACAAAGATACTAGCAAGCTGGAGAACAAGAACACGTTCTCAGACATCTTCAGGGACAGGTGCGGACCCTTTTCTCAAAAGTTTCCTTAACAACAATCCTCTAAAAATGACAACTTTGCTGACCTGCTAACCCTTCTCACCATCAGGCTGACAGAAATCAGAGGGGGTCACACCACAGAACCAGACCTTCTGTTCTCTGCTAACAAAAATCCATCAGCCTACAAGGATTGGTTGACCACTGTGCCGCAGTATCCCGACCTCCTCTCATACTCTCTCGAGTCCCTTCATGAGTTAATCCCTAAGACGGACCCTGTCAGGAAAAACCTGCGCTCTGCCATCAGCCATTACATCCTGGAGAAAGGCCTTTGGAAGAACTGCAGCGCACCCTGCCAGGCCGGAATCAAGAGCGACTCAAAAGATTCCTGCATCTGTTTGTGCCACAACGAGCCCGCTGTGAACACGGACTGCTGTCCAACTCGGAAGGGCATGGCCCGAGTAATCATTACAATACAGCGAGCCTTCGATCTCTGGGGGGACCACTCCACCGCCACAGACGGCTATGTAAAGGTCCTGGTCAACAAACAGCTGATTCATCGCTCTCCTGTTATCAACAACAACAACAATCCACACTGGGAAAACATTCTTGACCTGGGCTCGCAAGATATCTCCTCCTCGGGGATCATCCGGTTTGAAGTTTGGGATCAGGACAGCGGCTGGGACGACGACCTGCTGGGAGCGTGTGAGCAAGTTCTGACTTCCGGAATGAAGCAGGATGTGTGTGCTCTGCAGCATGGCCGGTTCTACTACAAATGGGAGGTGAAGTGTGCTCCAAGTCTTGGAGGAAAGTCGTGCAGGGACTATAAGCCTTCACCAATGGATCAAAGTCTGAGGAAGGTGTACACATCCCGACACGCTCGCCCCATTCCAGAGTCCATTCTGTTGGAGATGGGGGTATTTATGGATGAAAGTCGCTCATGCAGGAATCTCACTCACAACTGAGAGCTAAACAGCAATGTTATGTGTGGCTGCCACCAGGTTCTCCACCAGGTTGGATCACCGCAGCCTGGTTTATGAATATCCACTCTTAGTGTCTTCCATCAATCTACCTAGAAATCTCCACCAGGATTTGCTCTGCTGGTAGAATCGGGTGATTTTCTTCAAGGAGAATGAATCCTGCTACTTTTCCACCAGGGGTTCATGAACAGACCACCCAGGCCTGGAAGTGACTTCCTGAAGAAGTTTTCAGCTTTTATTTCTTACATAATCTCATAATATCCAGTCTCACAAAAGAATATATTTCCATTTCTCATCATTAAATATTTCCCACCAAAGTTATTTACTTGTTCTCATTTTTTAGGACATAGTTTCTGCAGAGCAGCAGGTGTTCGTTAAAACTTCACCTCTGCGCTGTGGGCAGGATCGTTGGCGTGGAACAACCCTATCCCTCTCTTCCCATCACCCATGTTTTCACACGCTCTCCTGCTGGCTTTCGCTAGCTCACACCCCAAAGCTAACATTAGCAGTGCAACAAAAATACCGAGCAATACTGAAGCAATCCAGCCAAACAGTTTTGAGTCAGATGCCAGCTCTCAGACGAGGAAAAAAAAAGACGTACATGGATCTATTTGTCGACTAGTGTAAGCATCAGAATGGAACGGAGCAGAGAGCTTGCACCCAACCCAACGTATTTTCTACGATTTTTTTCAAACATATATCAGAGATATCAACTTTACTGCCTGCATTATTTCCAGCCAACACATCTCTGCTGTTTTCTAACAGCGTCATGCCTTTGGTCACTTTTCATCTTCTTTTTAAAATCCTTCTCATCATGTCCTACTTCCAAAACTCTGAGACCATCTCCAGGTCCTCTTCTCTCCTCTCCATCAGCTCATCTTGTAACCAAGCAGGGCTGCACAGTAGTGAGAAGTCCCTGGTTCGGATCCCGTCTTGGGTTTTTTTCTGTGTGGAGTTTGCATGTTCTCCTCGTGCATGCCAAAACTTTCTTCCGGCCTCCTTCCAAAGTCTAAAAATGTGCTTCACAGATTAACTGGTTTCTCTAAATTACCCCTATAGATGTGTGTAGTCCTGCGACAGCCTGGAGACCTGTTCACGGAGTACCCCGCCTTTGCTCAACAGTAGCTGGGATAGGCTCCAGTAACACAGTGACCCCCAAAAGGTTTCAGCAGTTTTGGAAATGGATGGAAGTGTAAAAAAGGACACTTATAAATCAATATACAAGGGTTTTAGAACCCTTGTGTTTTAAAAACATGAAAGAATCACAGAAATACGGAGTGCAGCATTAACTTTATCACTGTCATCAACATCTGCGGTTTTCTTAATGTAACTTTCTTAAATGTTATCATTAACTTCAACAATGTATTTTTTAACCCTAACCCTACTCTCAAAAATGCATGTTTGCAAATCTGTTACAATCACTTTCCACATTTAACTGAAGAAATATCAAATGTTTGATGAATGTATTAAGATTGTGTTTTCTTGACGTCTTGTTTGTATTTTGAGAATAAAAACACAGCATCTCATCTGTTTGTGCTCTGTCTCGTGTTTTTAGTGGTGCGTTCGGTTTTCAGTCAGCCTGACGTGAAAAGGGAAGTGGTTCTGCTTCCTGTGTACAACAGTTGAGTTTTTTTTTACTGTTTATGACAAGAACAGGGCTGCATTTTCTTACAAACTTAACACCACTGGACTAACATAATTTTGTTACTTAATTTATTGGTTCAAAACAGAAAAATTACAATAAGGATCTTTTTTTATCACAAACTATTTGCTCTTTTTCTGTCCAAAAATCACCACTAGCTCAGACAGAAACGAGAGGACAGAAATGAGCTGGTGGGGCACAAAGGATTTCATTTTCAATCTTTTCTTTTAGCAAACAACAAAAATGGGTGTCAAACATCAACGTACAAAGAAATATAAGCTAAGAAGAGAAAGACAAGCTAGACTAAAACACACATAAACAGTTAAAAAGCATCACACAGGACAGTTGGTCACTTCAGGAGTTCCACGTCTTTGAGTTCAGCCTGTTTAAAGACACAAAATCAGGAGTTAAGCGTCCTAATCAAACTGTTCATTTGTTTTTGCAAAAATGCATTTATTTATTTAGATGTTAGATTTAAAAGATCATCTATCATCACCTTTGTAACCATTACCCAGCGCGCCATTCACTCCTCCATATTTGCTCTGCTGCTGCCCTACAAGAACGACCACGAACGAGCATGAAAATGATGGTTTGACAGGCAGCTGCTTTACAATGAACACACTACAAGTGAAAGGTTTTGTGAATCCTGATGAGGATTCACCTTTCACATAAATAAAAACGGACTATTTCCTTAAAATAAAAAATCTCTTTATAGATTTAAGAGAAGATAAGCTCAGACACTGAAAGGACACTGGAAGCCGAAGAATAACAAGATGTACTAAGCTACCTTTGAAAGAACATTGTGGAAAAAAACACATGACTAATGAGAGGGCATGGGGGTTCTTCAGAAAAGAGGAAGAACCTGTTCAGAGGTCTTACCCAAAGCCTCTTGAGCCACTCTAAGCTGCACGCCAAAACCTGAACAAAGTCAGAAACCGCACTTTTGAAACCATGAGAGGAAACAGCAGTTAAATATGCTTATGGTTTCATTTGGTACATCAAAGGAAGGTGGAGAGTTCAGCCAAGAGGTTTATGTGTGCAAAAAAGAAAAAAACCCTCTGTCAAGTTAAAAATGACCCGGGAGCGGTTTGGATTTTAGAGAATGTCTTTGCAACTCTACCTGCTTGCTCAGTTCCAAATCCTTCGGTACCTCCTGAAATAACAAATAGCAGTTAAACACAACTTGCATGAGGAGTCAGACGGAAGTAACAAAATGATGCAAACAAACAAAAAAGCCCTGACTTCAGTCATACATCAAAACCTCTTCTTCGCGTTTGCAGTCTCGGCATAGTGTCTGTTGTGACTCCATCGCCAACAGAGTGTTTGGTGGTTTTTACGACAAACTTGGTAACACCCACAGCAACAAACAATTTTCCATTCCATTTCACACAATTGCTTTAGGCAGATAACTTCTCTTTCTCACCATATTTGCTGGCGGTTTTGGTTCCGTCAGCGGCGAGGCCGAGCTGCTGAGCAGCATACGGGTATCCTGCGTCACCTACGGCAACAACAGGAGAACCAGCGATGAACTGTTAACAAAACTGTGATGCTGTGAAAAGCTGTCAGGATGTGATTTGGGTGTTTGACTGAGTTCAGTCCAAACAGAAGCAGCTTTTTTAGTTGCAAGAATCTCTATTTTATGCAGTCTATTGTTTTTAGAAAGTGTGTGACTTCAAACCCTTCTCGTTACAGCTAAATGAAGCTGTGGAGAAGCAGGGATGTACATTTGTAGTCTTGTTTGAGCGGCTCTTACCCTCCAGCCCAGCAGGAATCACCGGAGCATTACCATAAGGAGCCTGAGCAGCTGCTACTCCTGCTGTGAGAAAGGAAAATCGCTCAGTCAGACTGACTCATATCTCCAGCCACGCTTTTACCATGACATCCGCCCTGCTCCATCTCTGACTGATGCTCATCAGGTCACGTTGAGTAATAGTGGGACAGCAGAACTTACCGTATTTTCCACCAGCTGACTCCAGTCCTGCACCAAGAGCTCCTGCAAGACGATGAGACAGCTCATTAGTGTGGATGTCACTTTGATTCAACAGATTAATGATACAACAAAAACGTGCACTAAGTGGAGGTGTGCCATCCTCACCAAAGGCTCCCTGTACGGGAGCAGCGTAACCTCCTGTGCCCAGCGCTGAAAAATCATGAAAAACAGATTAAGAAAGCATTGAGTTTTCACTAAAAAAGCCTTAAATATTATTTAAAGCATCTAGCAGGGCAGAAAACCAGAAATGCCTGGAATAAAGCAATCAGCTTCAATCAAAAAGCTGCAGGCAGAAGATCTGGATCTGTGTTAGCCTGTAATTCTCCAAGCTGTCACACATGTCAGCTCCAGCAGCTACAGGTTAGTGCCCACAACTGTTAGAGGTTCATGTTACCTTTACTTTTTCCTGTTTTGTACTCAGCACCATCAGCTAACTCTGCAGGGTAATCAAGCCCTGAAACATAGTTCTCATTAGCGGTACAGTGGAGGAAAGAAGGATTTGATCCCTTCTGATTTTGTAGGTTTGCCCACTTAAAAAGAAACTGACAGTCAGTCATCTTAATGACAGGTTCATTAGAACAGTGAGAGACAGATACCTCCACCAGGAGGCTGAAAATGGTGGACGGGTCTACAGGATCATGACCCAAACAATACAGTCAAAGCAACCGAGGAACGGCTGAAGAAGAAGCATATCAAGGTCATGGAGTGGCCAAGCAACAAACCTACAAAATCAGCGAATCAAATGCTTATTTCCTGCACTGTAATTAAGTCTGTAAACTAAGAGGACAATCTTTCCCTCAACAGTTGAATGAATGGACTCACCAGTTCCATAACCGTTTCCGTATCCATTCCCATAACCTGTGGACATGAGAAGCGTTTTTTAAAACCGGCAAAGAGGTTTCGTGAGGGATGTGCAAAACAAACAAGAACAAAACCTGCAGACAAAGTCTTTCCGGCATCTCCACCTGCAAAACAAAACAGTACAAAGTAAACAGCAGCTTGAGCAGCTTGAGCTGAGAGCCGGGCGACACAGCGTCAGCTCTGAAGCTCCTCTGTGAACATACACAAGATCTTTTTTCATCTTTCAGGTCTTTAGTTTTTATTGTAAACTGTTCATTTGCTTTAGTCTGAAATATGTAAAGTCTGACTTACCAAAGCCATTTCCTGCCATAGCACCAAGGTATCCGGTCACTCCGTCACCATAACCTGCACAAATCATGTTCAAACGGCCTTTAGGTGGCTGCTTTTAGTTCAGAGAGACATTCATGCTGATAAATACAAAACCTGAGACTGACCCTTTGTTTATTGAAAAAATACATTTCAAACTCAATTTTAGGATAATTTATAATGTTGTGCAATAAAAGAATCTTAAATAAAAGTATTTTTTTCTTTAAAAATATATTTTTATTATCATTGTTTTTACATGTGACTCTTTTTTTTAATCGCCCCCTTCTAATAACTTACAAATCCATCAAAATAAAGAGAAACCGCTCTTCAACTGTTCAAAAAAGGTTGCCATGGCAACCACTTAAAGCCAGGGTCATTGGAGTCACCAAAATAAAAGCCTGCATTTTGATTTCTTTAAGCATGACTTCATGTCCCTCTGAAATGGAACACAGCTCCAGGAAGCCGAAGAAGCTGCAGGATGTGGTTTTACTGGCAAATCATTCATTTAGTAGGCAAAACAGCCTCCGTCTGGCTTGGAGCTCAGCTTCTCAACGGCTTTCTTTGAGGGAAACTGTGAAGCTAAACTTCCGCTCACAACAAGAACGAGAGAAGCAGAAGGAAGGTGAACAGAATGAAGAATGATCTCACATCCCCACTACCTTGAGGATCTCTACTCTGTCCAAGCGCAACATTATTTCAGAAGATACATTTATGCAAAAAAAAAAAAAAAAGATGCACCATTATCTTTGATTAAAAACAAAAGAAATCTACAAACTAACCTCCCAGTTTTCCGGCTGCACCTCCCAGGTAAGCTTCCTGCCCCAGACCTGAGAAGACAGATGTTAAGAAGGTGATCAGCATCAGCGCCTCCACTTGCAAAGTAACCTTCCATGTGTGACGAAGGGCAAACAGACCTGCTCCGTAGCCTCCAGCACCCAAACTGGCTCCCAGGTAGTTTCCTGCTGCACCCAGATAACCTGAGGACACATCCAGCAGATCACTGCAACGGTTTCATCCTGTTTTTCTGCAACTATGCTGACTACTGTTTGGAAAAGCATTGTGAAAGCACATATTCTCCCTTAGTGCTTTACTTGTTGTTAAAGATTGGACACTGGAACACAAGTTTGTAGTTGAAAAGGTGATAACCTGTATGCAGTTTGTATAAAAGTGGACTAAAAGATGCAACATGTGCTGGAATGATACAACACTGAATGCTTTTGAATGGAATGTATCACAGATGACAGCGCATGAAACAAGAAAACAGTTCATTTTTCAATATTTTGATCTATTTTAAAGAAGTCATTTCTCTAAATCAACTCAGAACAGTTACAATTAAAATAAAAACATAATTATTAACAACAGACATTTTCCAAAAAGAAAACCTTATCCAATTTTGTCTCTGTCAATAAACAATAACAGGAACATGATTTTATCTCATGTTGCTGTTATCAGACACAAAACAAAAGCCTGGCAGCCTTTTAGGGTTAAACTTTATCAAAAAAAATCCCTTTCAAGCACTTCAAGTTGCACAAAACCCAGTTTGTGTTGTGCTTATTGCACAAGTGAACCTTGAACTGTGCACGTGCAATATGATAACAACAAGCATACTTTTAATACTTTACAAAAGAGGCACAAATACTCCAAAATGAATGCTATGATACCCAAAGTCATGTCAATAACCAATCTGCCTTAAACAAGCTGATCAGTTTGAGTTTATTTAGGTATCGTGGTGCATCTTTTAGCTCTATTTACATCAGAATCTGTCTAAATAAATAGATTTAATTCCATTTCTATTTAGTTTAATGCAAATATAGCCTATAGTACACTCTAGCTATATTCTCTCTGCTTATATCTTGATGATATGTGTTTATGTCAAAGCAATAAAGTCTGTTTTTAGTGATTTTTTTAACCTCTGTCCCTAAACCCTTTAAACACGCATTTTAACTTACTTGTTTTCTTTGTTTGTTTGGTTTTATTTTTTTTACAAAATGTATTTAAGAATGTAATTCATTTTTCTGTGAACTGTAACTTTTGGCTCAAACACTTAAGATATCTGTCAGAATTTCCTTTTTTCTAAAAGATCTTTTTCCAAATGATGAAGCAGATTGTCTCACTATAATGTAAAGAAACGTTTCCATCGTGAGTTTTCTGTTAAATAAAGTTAAATACTGATGATTACAAAAATGTTACAAGAAAGTTTTTTGACAGACTAAACTACTAGGCTCTATCAAATTCTCATGGTTCCATGACCTCATTAAATTGGAAAAACTAAATGTAAATCATTTGAAATGTAAAACCAAGATGTGCACCTCAAAACTGAAGCAAATGTTACGTCCTGTTCACACTGGGCACGGAAACACGCATTTGAGCGACCACTTTCAATGAAAAGTCTTTGTAAATGCACATATAAACGTGTTTTGGGCTTCCACACTCAAAACTCTCGCGTTCACGTCGAACTTTACAAGTTTTTATGTCAGTTTTCGGGCTCTACTTACAAAAATATTGCAAAGTTTACCCAGTTGAACTTTGACCAATCAGGAAGTCAGATTTGGTAGTATGAGTAGCATCCTTTTCAAAACAGGGGAAGTGCCAACCATTTGAAAAAGGGATCATGAAGGAGAGATTCATAATTGGCAAGTGTGTTTGTCGTATAATGCTAAAGTACACACCTGGCACGTTCAAGAACTCAGGTTTTTGTCCGTGCTTTCATCATTCGGTGTTCACACAGGTCTGTCGTTTCCACATTTTGCAAAGGACACTTCTCATGCTTCAGGGACAAATCGGAGTCCCCGATTGGTCAATGTTCAACTGGTTTAACTTTTAACTCGATCACAGCGTTTTTTGTACGTAGAGCCTGAAAACGGACCTAAAAACTTCCATGTCAATGCACAAATGTGAGAGTTATGAATGCAGAAGCACAAAACGTGCGTTTCCATAGACTTTATTGAAAGCAATCACTCTAGCTGGCGTTTCTGAGCCCGGTGTGAACACAACATTAAATACAGACGAGATCCCACTAGAGGAGAAGGAGACAGCGTTATGTAGATGGATGGGGAAGAAGATGAAGCTTACTTGCTGCCTGTGTTCTCCTCTCAGCCTGTCCTGGGATAGGGAGAGCTTTTGGTTTTCTTTCTATCCTTTCAGCCTGTGAAAGGTGACTCGCATCCTTGCCAGTAAAGCCATGAGCTTCATGCTCTTTTCCAACTAAAGCAAAGTCCAAACCTTCAGTTTCAGTTGGACTGTTTTTGTTCGAAGCCAGCGGTCCTTTGGCGTCCTGCCTGTCTGCCAGAGAAGGTAAATAATCTCTGCTTCCCTGCCCCTGAACAGAGAAGACATTGCTTCTGGGGTCTTTTGTTACAAGTCGGAAAGTTCTCTCCTTTTGCTCCAATACTTCGGACAAAGGGGATCCGCAGTTTTTAGCTTTTGGAATTTGCTGGATGGCTGGATCAAAGTCTTTGGAACCGTGTACCCGTGAATGGGCAGAACCCAGAGTTCTGATGTGGTCTTTGTTAACAGGGAGCTGCCCTCTTCTGCCTCCTGGAGCTGGAGTGGCTTCAGGACCAAATGTCCCCTTTCTCCGAGGGACCAAAGCCCCAAGGGGCCCTAGCTGCTGAGCTCCTGAAACATCTAGACCAAGCATTCCCAACTGTTTGTCAAGCGGAGCTGCAGGTCTAAGATGTGAAGACTGAATGAGCGGATCGAGGCTTTTGACCTCGATTCCTGAATGTGACTCAGGAGGATTGGGACCGAGAACACCGGTCCTCCTCATGCCGGGCATTTCAGGTCCAATTTTTCTGTCGAACTGGTTTCCTACAGCTGTGCTCTTTTCTCTCTTAAGATCAGGAGCAGCTTGGCCCAGACCGGCCACATCAGGTCCACCATTTTCTGCTGCCGCCACACCTGACAGAGAAATACCATCATGGATTCACTCCTTCCTGACAGTTGGAAGACAGCAGTGTTTGCATGCTGCTTTCAGTTAAAAAAAAATCTGTGATCTTATTTTAAAAAACACAGCCTATGGCAATAATTCAAGAGAATCCTGGGATTCAGGAGTTCCCTGTTCTCATTAAACAAACACAAACTTTTGCATCCTGAAATCAGTTCTGATTTCTGAGCAAAATAAGGAAGAAAGACGACAAAAACTACAAAACAGTTCAACAACACAAAAACTGAAAATATGGCATTAGAACACAAACTGTGGCAATGCCATCAAACATTGACAAAAGCACAAGGAGGCATTATTAGTGTCTGACACACAAATGATGCACAAAGTGGAGTCCGACATGTAAAGAAATGCTGTCATGAAGTTAGCATTTGTTTGCCCCTGTATCTAGAGGCAGAAATTAAATGAAGCTTATGAAGCCTGTCCAAAAATATGTTTGTAAACCTGACACTCCTGCCTACTCTCAAAGGTTTTTAGCCACATTGCAAGATGGAAGCAATGACTGTATATTTGTGTGTCTCATATTCAGTCAATGCATGGAAGACATGGATGGTGTTCTTTATTTTGAAAAGCTCTACAAAGCTGTCGGAAAGCACGTCTCCATGTCGGGGTTTACGTCTGAGTTCATGAAACCATTCAGATCACTGGACCGCTGCTAGACCACTGCTCTGGGCCTGACAGTCAAAACGCGCCGCAGGACCTGAACATTGACTTAACATTGAAACTGAATCCCCCTGTCGCGTAAAACACGCTTATTGTGAACGTAGCTGCAGATATTTCAGCCTGAAGAGGTTTTAGCTCTGCGGTCATCAGCAGCTTGGCTGACAAAGACTACGCCAAAAACTTTCAGAAAATGTCCCAAAAGCAGCTCAGCTAAGTTCTGCAATCATATGTGAGTGAAAGATTTTTCACTTTGCTTTGCATTCAAACCAAGACCACCAAAGTAAGTCTGTTCAAGATGAACAACCAGACTGATTGCACTAAGTCTTCGACTCATTGGCTGCTGATTATGAGCTATTTTACCGCAGATGTTTTTTTGGTTTTGTGGCTCAACAAACAAAACAAAATGCTTAACCTTAGGTGAGATTGAAAAGTAGATAAATATGCTCTGATTAGAATCAGAAGTGAAGCACAGAGAACTGCAGCATGAAGAGTGATAGACAGACAAACTTAAGCTGTGGTAATTTAACTGTGGCTGATTCATCATTTAATCTGCATTAAAGTGCAACAAGAATTGAAGATGAGTCAATCCCAGACATACAAACTCAGGACCTCACACACAAAAAAGCAGCAGCGCTTCTGATTTCAAGCAGATTTATGCTCTAAGGATCCTTTCTCCGTTTAAACACCACGGAGTTCATCAGAGAAAAGTGATGGCAGGAATGTAAAGCCGCAGCAGAGAGAAACAAATGCAGTAATGACAAAGAAAGATGATAAGTGGGTCATTACTGAAGTAAAAATAAGCTGTTAAGACACTCACTCACACAGTGATGGGAGCTCAGTTGGACTGGATTGACACTCACCTGGACGAGTTACAGGATAACCGACTCCTCCAAAACCTCCATACCCTGACAGGAAAACCGACACATTATTCCCAGCTTTATACAAATATAATAAAACAGAAGAGAATTCAGCTCTCAAACAGAAAAGAATACAAAGTTGCAAAGAAGGAACAGTTTGTACCTGGAAGAGCGCCGAGGCCGGCGCCATGGCCGGCGCCAAGGCCGGTGCCATGTCCTACAAGGAAGCGGTCACAAAAAACACAAAGTTCTGCGATTTATTTCATGTGCAACTACACACAGTTTCTATCTATCTGGTGAAAAAGCACAGAACTCTCCTTTTTTAATCAAATAAAACATGTCAAAGAGGCTCTGCACAGCTAAAGTCACAGCACTGCACGATGAGAGTGATGTTAAGAAATGAAACTAACATGCAAACTAAACATCTGCAGCCCAGACACACAGCTATGACCTCTGAAATAAAGCAGAAATCCCTGGTAGCCTTCAGTTTAAAATGGCTTTTGTCATCTTTACACTGTTAAAGTTTGACATTTATTAAACATTTGTCAGACTGACCGCGTTTCCCTCCTTGGCCCAAGCCTAATCCCAGTCCATTTGCAAATCCAGGTCCCAGACCGATTCCTGTTCCCAGACTGGCTCCTGCAGACACAAGATGGACAAAATGTTTTCAATGGAACATTCCCACCACACCATGTCACTTCTCAGTAAAATATAGCAGTCAGTGATGGTTTGATGAAGTACCATAGGCTCCCTGGGCTCCATATCCTCCCTGCATGGCTCCATATGCACCTTGCTTTATGCCGCCTCTTCCTCCTAACCCAAGATTCCTGTATCCTCCTGCCAATGAGCAAACAGAAAACTCTTAGGAGTCCAAGCCTCTCTGAGCTAAAGGCAACAACAACACAAAAACTGCAACTCTTGGTTTCATGAAATTCCATGGCAGCTTACCTGCACCAAGGTGTGCCGCAGGATAACGACCAACTGAGATTCAAAACACAAGAAAAATGTCACCCATCTGAAGACGTCAAACCTTCAGAATGCATGAGTTTCGGTAGAAACTTACTTCCTGTCTTCATTGCTTTGGCTCCATATCTGCTTCCGAGTGCTCCGAGTGCCCCCGTGACTGAGCAGAACCAGAAAAGAATCATCGTACAAAAAAATCCATCAGGCTACTTTCACATAAAAACACCAGATTTATGACAAACTATCCACAAATGCAACAATCAGATCAGTAAGGAGCATCACTTAATTCAAACCACGCATGAGATACACGTTTAACAAACACTGACCTCCAGGTTTCACTCCAATGCCGACACCTGAAGGCAAAAACAATCCCAGAAATGAAACGTTTTTTTTATTACTAAAGCACAACTTAACAGCTAGATAGCAGTAAAAGTGGCATTTAACACTTTTTCTTTTGAAAGAAAACGACCACACAATGAAAAATAATCAGATTTTACTTTAAAAAAAAGTTTACCTCGAGATGCCAGGGCTCTCCCGTAAGCCACACTTTGAGGTTTAACTCCTGCAATAATAAGAAAAAAAATTGTGATTCAGACAAAAAAAAGGCAATAAAAATGATATTTCCTCTAGAAATGGAAACAAAAAAATGGCAAAGAACTATCAAATAGTTCTAAAGTTAATTAGTTTGTATTACTTTTTTGGAAAATGCATGTCAAAATAAACAATATAGTGCATTTTAAAATATTTCACAAACTATTTTTAATTGCTTTAAATGTCTTCTCACTGCAGGAGTAGAGAAACAGACATCTATTGATGGAGATCAGACGCCGTTGGTTCTCCTCACAGTGGCTTGTCATATTTGACCGGCAGCTGGCATTTTTTCATTGCATCCTTTGATTCAGTGAAATTACAAGATGGAAAGCGTGTAAAGTTATTGATGTTGAAGCCAAAATCTGGAAGAGAGCAGCGTTTTCTTCTCCCTCAGTCTCACAGACATGAAATCTGACAGGTACGTGAGTCCGAGTCACTCGAAACGCTGATCCTGCCTTTTACCGATGGACTGGACACCCTTTCACTAATGAATTCCATTAGACTTTATTTTAAAAATAAATTGGTTTTGCTGCTTTATATTGATATGAGTACATTTTAAAACTTTTAAAAAGAAGAAAGAAGAAGCGTACTAGTGCAGTTGTACATATCAGTTCAAAACATCTGTTCAAAAGAAATTTACTTGATTTTACCCTAATATAACTCATAAATTTGGGTAAATGTCCATTTAAGACATTCCATTTCATATAATTATAAATACTCTATTTTACAGTACAGCTGCTATCAATCTTGCACAAATAAAATTGTAAGTATAACAACATTTAAACACTTAAAAGTATAATTTAATGCAATTAAGCTTAATAGCATCATGCAAGAAATGAATACAAGAGAGCATAAACATTGATGAGATCTAAAATAAGGTTAAATGTGACAAACAAAGTCAGATGAAAACTTGATCTGAAAGTCTTTGCTGGTGTTGCAGGTTCCTTACCGCCCTGCAGAGTTTGCTGAGTCAAGCAGAGAAGCAGAGTCAGAGCTGGAAGCAGCATAATGCAGCCGGCCGGGTTCTGTGCTAACAAGGGAGCTGGGAAAGAACCAGAGAGAACCAGCCCAAATGCACGATTGGACTTAAAGCAGTGCTCCCCCTTTAATGTCTTTTATATGATGTGGACGTTTTTTCCTGTCTGATTCCGTCCCCCCTGACCAGTCCTGCCCTCTAAACATACATTTCACACTAATGCACACAAACACGAGGAATGTGAGATCTGCACTTTCTCCGGAGATTCACATTTTTCCCAAATAGTTACTGGCAGACGATGAAATGCAAATGTATGGAAAACCAGTTTAAATTGAAAAAAATGTTGCTGAATTGATCACGGAGTAAATAAATCTTCATAACCCACTAAAACTGTGGAGAAAGCCCGCTAAATATGTGTTTCAAACACAAAAACTTCTTAATTTAAGGACAATTCTGCAGCATTCACAGTGAAAAAGTCAGACATAACTCTGAGTTTGAATTTTCCCAAATGAAGGCACACCTGCATCATTTTTCCTTCACAGAGCTGAAAAAACACAGCAGCCTCATTCAGGAACAATGTCTGAGGGGATGTTCTTTTTTCTCCATAATTAGTTTGTCTGGTTGACATGGTTTTTTTAGGAAAACAGTGTTAAAATGCTGTTTTTGGTTTCAGTAAATGAGGGAAATGTCACACTTTTTAAACAAAAACTACAAAAATAACCAGAGAGTTTGTTCAAATATTATTGTAAGACAAATAAGGATGTGTGACATCATTTTTAAATGTCTGTGTTATTACATCTGCAGCTCAACTTCAGATGAAGAAGAAATGGGCTACAGTTACTATCAATTATGGAAACAAGGTAGGGCAATGACCCTGAAGAGTCAGCTCAGTTGAGATTCATTTCGTTTGACTTTTTTTGTTGTTCTTTGGGTTTTCTGAGGCAGTTTTTGTCAAATGCTACGTTCCCACCGCCCTTGGCAAGGCGTGTTCAAGCGAAACCTTCCGAAAGCGAAAGAAAAGTCTGCGGAAATGCGCATGTATGTACGTTTCAGACTTGCAAAACTCTTTTGCGAGTTGCTACTCAAATTTTTAAAGCCCCACCCCAATAAAAATTGTGTTTTTGGTGTTTTTAACATGTTCTTGTAGCATTTTTCTCAAACATTTTCTTCAAATTGTGTTGGATCAGGAGCAGACGTTCCTCGTCTGAGTTTGGCATCCGGCTCTAAACTGTACACCTGGATAGCTCTGATATTGCTCACCATTTTTTTGCTAGCATGGCTTTGTGAGGTGCCAAAAGCTAGGGGGAGAGCGTGCAAACAAAGGAATGCTGGGAAATTAGCGCAGCTAACTTCCACGCCAACAGTCCCACCCACAATCGGATTTCTATTGAGCTCCTGCTGCCCTGCAGAAAATATGTTTTAAAAACAACCCAGGCTTTTTGATTTTGGATAAAAACGGCATAATTGTAATGAAAAGACCGATGGGAACGATTTTACAACAGAAAAAAATATCGTTGCAGTTGTGCCAGATTGAAATGACATCAAACTGACAGTGAGTTCTATCTGTGAGTACATGCACTAATGTCAGGCAGCAGCAGACTTGTGTGAACACAAATGCTGAATCGCATACAAAACCCGTGTTCAGTGCGTTCTCGAATCACACGCTCGATGTATATGTAGCATCACATGCATTAAACCTCAGGAGCATCTGCAGCCTTTGAGCTCCACCTTATAGTCTATACTGTGGTAGGTCTTGGTAAAAGCCATAATGCAAAGGTTTATGTAGGAATCTGACATGCACTGACGGCGCTCAAACGTCTGACTAAAGAACCGCATATTTTGGTTAAACGTTGAAAGAAGCCACTTGTTTTTCTGCAATTTAGGAAAACTGTTGTCACACGGGCGGACCACCGCATCGTCTCCTCTGGTGGTAAGGAGCACATGACAATAACAAATCCCCATCTGAGTCATGAGGCTGTCATCCATGACTCCCCCTGGTAACATCTGTCTGTCTGCGTCTGTCTCACCTATAAAGAGCGTGTCGGTTTTCATGACGGAGAGCTTCTTTAGAAGAAAGGCAGGTGCGGACTGGGACATCTTCATTTATCCACAGAGGTGTTGACACATCTGGATGACAGTTCCACCGGGGTCAGATAGGAACCCTGCTCTAAAGTTAAACCATCCTACAAGCTGCTCAGCACTTTCAAAAAGTCGGAGGGAGAGTTTCAGTCGCCAATCATTTTAGGGTGACACCAAGTTGAGAAGTACATTTGGAAAATTATTTAGAAAGCAAATACTTTTCATTTTAAATGTTTGACTTCTTGAACCTATAGATTGAGCAATAATTGATAAATGAAATCTTTTTCAAAATAAAGAACGCCATCTTGTTCCAGTCGCCCATTTTCCATCAAGGTGCTCTGGTTCTCCAGCACCTGACGCAGACCTTGTTTGGCCGGGCGATGTCCAGCATGACAGTCATTGTCTCTCTCTCTCTTTTGAAAAGTTGAGCTCTTGTATGACACACAAGCCTTTGGGCTACAATGTGTGAAAGTTTCATGCCTGTAAGTTCAAGAATGTTCTCACAATCACAAGTTCAAAACATGATTTGGTGTAAAAACCAGCGAGAAGCTTTAATAGGGGCGGGGATAGGCAAACTGAGTGGATTTTGTGTCAGAAAAGGGCCTGTATGTTTACCCCACAGGTTTGAGGGCCACATCTTTCGAATCCAGAGCCATTTTCCTCAGTTTTGCAGAAAAAATCATGACTCGTGACATCATCCACGCTAAATCCCAAACATTCCGTCCATTGAGTTACATTGAAGTTTGAAAATGTCCTAAAATTTGCATAAAACTTGAACTCTATTTGCATAGAAAGCATTAGGTGTCTTAAAAAGCTGAATACTCTGTAAATTGCTCAATCTTTGCTGAACATTTTAAAGTTTGAATGCTGAAAGGATGCCAAAGTTTTTGAAGGATTTGAAGAATTTCTCCTTCATTTCCTATAAGGAATGTTTTCCTCATTATTTAAAAAAATATATAAAGTATATGAATAACAAAAGTACAAGCAGTAATGTCCTGAACGAGCTGAACGTTTTGATACCAAGATTGCTGAAATCGCTGAAAGTTTGAAGGAGTTTTTACAGGTCAAAAAACATATGGAAGAAAGCTGTAGAATCACTATAGTGTGAATGCTGACTCAGCATTATAAAAGGTACTAAACGTATTTATCGACATACATTTCTGCAATATATATAGCATAGGTATGTTTGGAGTAACCCAGACACTGGCAGCTTTGTATCTTATTTTGAAGTTTCAAAGTAGTACCTGGAACTCAGCAACGTGGGTAATTTATTGAATCCTGACAGCTTCCTGGTCTTTATCTAAACTCATAAACAAAAGAAAATCTTTATTTTCACTTTTTAGAAAAAGGCTAAACATAAAGAAGTTAGGAGAAAGTCTTTTTCTCAGAATGAATCATGTCAGCGAGACTCTTGAAAGAAATTGAGACACCAACTGTCAATCACTGAGGTAAGGAGGTGATGGTCTGGGCTTGTTTGCAGCTGCAAAAAAAGAATGAATCCCAAGAATTAATCTGTAATTTGTTGGGTTCTGAAGTCAAAGGTCAAAGGCCATCATCAAGGTAATAACTGCAGGGAAGACATTAAAATGTGTTAATTCGGCACAAAAATTCAAAGCTATTATATAGTGTGACATAATAAATAGATATAAGGTGTCAACAAAATTTGCTGAGATGTTTTTTTTTTACTGTATTTGATTTTTTTTGTGTATGAATGTATTTCTTGTAATTCTGTTAAAAATGTTGTTTTTATAAATGTAAATTTGAAAATTAAAAAAAAGGAGTTTGGACTTGATACAGGGTTCATCTTCATCCAAAGCTCCTTTTGAACTTTGCCTATTCTATTCCTTCATTATTCTTCTGTTACTGATGCTTATGTTTTATTCTCAGTTCAAAATAAAAAAAGAAAGTTAAAAATGTGCAGCCATAGGGCTGAAGAAGCAAAAAAGATCAGGATGCTGCAGTGACTGAAATGTAACGTCAGCTTACTGGAAAAATGCTGAACTGCAGAGAAGTGACTGTGAAAATAGGCTGTCAGGTTATCGTTCATCTGAGGCAGTTTAAACTCATATTTAAGAAAAGATAAAAACTGGTTAAAAACAGTAGATTTTTATGGCTTGAGTGTTCTATGATGACCACTTTGGGCTTCATCTATGGTGGCTGACCCATTCTCCAACATGGAAGATGACCTTTAAAGTGGTGGATTTCTCTCTCTCTGGACTCGAGCTGCAGTAAAGTCTGGTTTCTCAGCCTCTGGAACAGAAGTGTTTATCAGAGGTTTTACGCTCTTGTATTCTGCACCTTGTGAAGCACTCCGCTCCACCTCCAGGGGGCTCAATATTAGTGTTGAGCTCCGTGATGCATACAGACTCTGACCACCGCCAGAAAGGGCAGACAGTTGAAAACCTTCCAGTCAAGACAGACAGTAAATACGTTCAAGGTTTTTATTCTTTCATTTTAATCACATCCTCAGAGCCAGAAGGAAGTGTCGAGACTGAGGCAGCTTGATGGGTAAATTAGAACGTCAAGAAAAGTTTCCTAAAACTGCAGATTAGTGGATTAGATATCTGACAGGCCATCACTTTGAAGACAAATTGGTTGATGAAGCAAGAACTTTCGCACGACTGGCGGCGGTCGGTTGGAGCTAAACGTCTCCACCTGCAAAACCAGGCATAGAACAACAACTTTACAGTTTCTTTTGAAAACCGTTTCTTTCCTCTTCTCATTTTTTCAGAAGACGAGCGGAGGTTTCAGAAAAGCTCCAGTTCAGCTTAAACGCAGAATCACTCCACAAACCATACAGCCCAGCAGAAGCTTAAAGGTTTTTTAAAAAATGTCGATTTTTGTATGAAAAAGCTGACACACAATGTCATTTGATGGACGAGCAGCGCCGCCTGCCCAGGTGAACTCGGTGAGCCTCAAAGTGAAATGAGCAGACTCATCAAGACACAGACAACTGTCAGAGTTTGTGACATACCCAGGAGTGGAACCCTGGCAATGACAGACCACAACCATGACCAGCGGCTAAGGAGCTCTGCACTCAGACAGCAACAGGCCGGGTTACCAGATGTAAGGGTACGAGTGTTTCCAGGGAAACCATTTGCAACCAACTCCACCGCTTTGACTTGGATGACAAACAAACCATTGCAGGTGACTCCACTGACACCAAGACAAGAATGTTTGTGGTGGGCACAAGATCATGTGACCTGGACAATACAGCAATGGCCTACCATCCTGTTCAAGAATGTAGACGCCGGCAGTCAGGCGTTGGCGATGACGCCATTGTGAAATCAGGCAACATCTGGGCAGCAACAAGGCAGTGGCAGCTGGATCACCAGCCAGCAGCAGCTCTGATTGAATGATGTGTAAATGTCTCTGGAAAACCGGGACACTCTGCACCACTGGTCATTCACAACTCAGATTCTGAGCACACAATATAATCTTGTCAATTTATACATTTTTAGACAACACGCCTCCCTCAATGCTCTGTCTTCTTCGTATTCTTCTCAGCTCCAACTGTAATTCCTCCATGCACAGGTATCGAAGTCGCAGTGGTGCTATCAACACCGTGATGAGTTTTGTGCAGCATCAGTGCCGCTTTCCCATTTGGACCCACGGTCGATCAGCTTTCACCGGGCCCCCGGCCCACATCAACAGCCCTCGTCGAGTGCCCGCACCGCTCCTGTCCGATGGAGGGAGGTGGCAGTGGTAAATCTGAATTCCTGATTACAAATGCTGCTGCGTGGCCACCTGCCGATTTTGCTGAAAAACTTGGGTCGCCGCCCAATGGCATTTTGGGATATGTAACCGTAGTCTCACTGATGAGTGTGGGGTCACCTTGCACAGAAATAATGGTCGTCAGCGGTGCTGGAGAAGGTGAGGTGAGTGAACAATGGAGTCCTCAGTCTCCGGATCTTCAGCTCTGCTTCAGAGCAGATTGCGAATAAAGGTTATTGAAGCAATTAGAAAACATAATTAGCCTCCACAGTCACCCAATGACTTTTACTTTTACCGTCTGATGCAGAACATCGGAACAACTCCACTTTCCTTTAGGATTAATGAAGAACATTTGTTTGATGAAATTTAATGCTGTTCAGATCAAGAACATAATGTTAATAGAAGCTAAGCCCATCCCCATCATAGCTGGCAACACAAAAAGTTAATGAACTGATTTCACAACTTCGGATTAGAGGTAAAAAAAAAGTTTTTGAAATTATTGCATTTGATTGGTGAATTTTAAGCAGTTTTTACGATTAAAACAAAGGAAAAGGCATTAAAAATACACAGATATATCAAATATATTTAAATTTTTCATAATTAATCATAAACAAACATGTTTGCCCGTACAGTACAAAATCTTTTTTAAATATATTTAATAAATGAAAAAACCATCAGATTTTCAGTCATGAATTAAGTTGAAACAATCATTTTGAAGCGTGAAATCTTTGGCTAAAACTTCACACGACGTTCACACAACAAACACCAGAGAAGTAGTTGCCATAGCAACCTGGATTCAAAGGAGCTCAGGTGAGAAAAGACCTCGGCTTCACCAAGGCCAGATGAGATGTGAGAAACTGGCAACAACTAGGTTCCACATGTCACACAACCAACACTTGTCTGTCTTGGCATGAAACCCGCATGAGCTCACAACTTTTTAAACATTTATTTGCAAATCAGTTTGTTCACGTTCAAGGCTGATTTTTAATGTCCTTGTCCTGAAAATTGTAAAATAAACAGCTGTCAAGTCAAATGATGTTTTTTAAATGACTTTATGTGTCTGTCGTGCACGCTGGGATTTGTTGAGTCTGCAGTGTTTCCTCCAGCTTGTGTGTGTGTGTGGGTGTGTGTGTGTGTGTGTTCAGCCTTCACACCCGTCAGTGGAAAAGCTGCTGCTTTACTTCAAACAAAAACCTGTTGATTCGTTCAGAAACGCTGCTGTCCTCCAAGCTGCACAGACTCCACATTCACAGGTGATGCAGGTCATCAGACTGTAACGCATTTCTGCTCTCCGTTTAGTCATATTTACTATCAACTAAACTGACGAATCTGCAGTTTTAAGTTGGTTCCAAACACAAATCACATGAAGAGATCAGAGGCCTAAAGCGACCCTGCGTGAAAGGAGCCTTCTCCATTCTGAAGCGTGAGAGCATAAATCTTTGAGCTGAATGAAAACATGCTGGATGTTCAGACTGGCTGCTCGCCGGCTGGCATCACTGCTGGCTCCAATTCTGTTTGCCCGACCGTCTGCCGCTGTCCAGATGAGACTCTCAAAAGACAGAAGCAACAAAGACAGGAGCGTCTGTCAGAGTTATAGATGGTTAAAATATGTCTAAAAGCTGCTTTACTTTATTCCTGACTGCAGCAGAGAACTGTAAAGTGAACTGGGGCAGAAATGGATCTTTCAAAGTGTCTTTGAGAAAGGAATTGAACCCACGTTGCTCCTGGTTGCTGCTGCTCCACCATCAGTGTCTGAATGTTTATGACTGTGTCTAAAGCACTTAGAGGAGGTAAAAAGGAGCTGTATACGTTTGCAGCACTGACCATCAAGAGAAGACAAAGATTCTACAGAAAAGAGTCACAGTTTCAGCATCTACAGAGAAGTAACCCTGTATGAGAAGGAACATCACTCCATCTGCTGGACAGTCCACCTTTGAGCTTCATTACCGGCCTTCTCCCACCAGAAATGATCAACCTTTATACTCAGCTTACAAACCGTTTTGTTAAACCTGAAAAAAACTCTCACATCACACTGAAGCCTTTAAAGTCCCACTCCAATCACTTTCTGATCTATTTTCAAAGCACCCCCAGTGGTCTTTTCATTAGTTATGCCGTTTTTAGCCAAAATAAAAATAAAAAAAAAAGCGATGTCATTTATAGGACATAGTTTCTGCAGCACGGCAGGAGTTCATTTGAAATTCCTCTATGAGTTGTGGGCGAGAGCGTTGGTGTGGAGTAAGCCTGCACTCAATCCCTATCATCCCTTTGTTTACACTAATTCCCGCTGTCTTACAACCACTCACAACCTAATATAAACATCCAAAAATAAGTGAATTATCTCATGAATGACATGCTTAAATAATGTACGCATTAGAAATCCATATCTAAATTATCTGCTAAAACTTTTTTAAAGAATTCTCTAATCTTTCTCTTGAATTGCAACAAACTCGTGCTATGTTTGGACCTTTGACCGACAGCTGAACTATCACTTTCAGTGCAGGGAGTGTCAGGTTGAACTCTGACCTGCACCTCACCAGAACCTAAAGAAACAAAGCCCGTCAGCTCTCTGGGAGTCCTGTAAAGTCCCTGCCATGCATGTGCAGCTGCAGTCCTCCTGTTTCATGTCCTGAAAGCAGCACCTCCTCCACCGTCCATCCGCCTGAGCACCTTCCCAAATATAAACCATTTCTTGGCTGAGCGTCAGATTCAAAAGGGGAGGAGTCTGACACAAAGTTCAACTCAGGACGGACCAAAGGACAAACAAGAAGGGAGATTTGTGAGAGAAAAAGGGCAACAATAACGATTTTTTGGACTTCTTTCAGACTGAAGAGTAAGTGTTTCATATAGATTTACATCACAGCGTAACCGAACTAGGCCTGTGTTGTGTTGATATGTTTGGGGCCCAGCAGGCCATGCCTCAAGCCTTTGTTTATTCTGAACAGTTTGCTCAGAAGAAGACATGTGCATGCACTCTGGAGGATCACTTTCACCCTTATGGGATTCTTTTCATTTTTGTTTGGGATTTTAGCTCATTAGAAACCTCTGAATGACTAGAAATGACAGGATAAACCTGGAAATTCAAATGGATCCACATTCCCTTCTCAAATGTGGCTTCAGGCGTGAGTGTGTGCATAATTTGAAGCAGCTCTGACTTTCCCTGCTCATTGTCCTTTTGTACAGATGTCTTCTGCCACCTTGGCCGCTCGTCGGGTCCTTGCCGCTGCTGCGTCACATGCATCTGAGGAGGGAGGAGGTGAGTTCGCCATTGCAGAACGTCAGAATCTAACGCAGCCATGTCGTCGTTTCAAACGTGACATTGCAGGCACAGAGGTTGAATCCACTGTTAAACATTAACTGGAAGGTCAGCGAGGCTGGAAGCAGCCTGATAAACAGAGAGGAAATCTGTTCCTCTGGATTTCTTTATTCAGATTGATTGAATGTTTTTCACAGCGAGGACCTGGAAGATCCTGACCATTGTTCTGGCCTTTCCCGGCGTGGGTGTCTGCATGGCCAACGCCTACATGAAGATGCAGGCTCACGGCCACCATCAGCCGGAGTTTGTGCCATATTCTCACCTTCGCATCCGCACTAAGGTTGAACCTCAGGCCACTTCATTAGCAGTCGTTCTGTAACTCCCCCAACTGGAAGTTGTTCTTTCATTCCTGCAGAAATTTCCCTGGGGTGACGGCAACCACAGCCTGTTCCACAACCCGCACGCCAATGCTCTTCCCGACGGCTACGAGAGCTCAGAGCACTGACAGCATCACTCCCTCCCCTCAGCAGACGCAGGCCTCCTCCCTGCACTCGACTTGCTTAAATGATGTTGGCTGACAGGAAAAGCAGCCCTGTCATCAAGAGGCTCACTGGGAATAAAACCACTTTGTTCTGTATGAAAATGAAAGCCGTTTCATTTCTGCTTCACTTAGAGGAACACTTCATTAAATCAACGAGATGCTTGGGATCTGGACTGACAGTCTGAATACAGGAAGTCCAGCATTCTCTAAAGTCTTTGTATATATGAAAACAAAGAATTGGCAGAGACAAAACAAAGCATGAAGCTCTTTTAAGCACGTGCAGGTTTTCTAGAAAAACATTTAAAAACACGTTTTCTGCCTCTAAAAATGTTCATAACAAGTCCAAAACTCTTAAAAAGTGTCAAAAAAGGATTTAACAGACCTTTCTTGGGGTGAAGAACTAAAAAGATCAACATGTTTGACAAAAAACTAAGGGCGGCTGTGGCCTGAAACAACAGGAAAGGACGAGAAGAGCATGCTGGGGGGGGAGGTTGTAGTTTGGTAGTTCAACGACCAAAATAAAAATATTTGGCATTCACTGATTCTGCAAGAAGTTCCACCTATAGAGATGGAAAGTCTACAGTTTGCACTGTAGCTGCTATTTTTGGTCCATTCCTCCATGCAGATCTTCTCCAGAGCTGTGATGTTTTGGTTCAGACTTTCAACTCTCGACACAGATTCTCTTTTGGATTGAGGTCCAGAGACTGGCCACAACACTCCAGAATCTTGAACTGCTTGTTATGTGGCCACTCTTTTGTTGCCATGGTGATGGGTTTGGGATCATTGTCATTGTAGAAGATCCAGCCATGTTTCATCCTGAATGTTCTCTCTGATGGAAGGAGATTTTTGTCCAAAATCTTTCTCGATATGGACCCCATCGATTTTTGTCTTCAGACAGATCAGTCATCCTGACCCCTTACAGAAAAGCAGTCCCAAACCATGATGTTTCCACCCCCATGCTTCACAGTGGGTATGATGTTCTTCAGTATTCTTCCGTCCTCAAGCACGAGTGACGTTTATACCAAAGAGCATCATTCCGGTCTAAGGGCGTGGCTAACTCAGATAATCTTTCCTCCTTTGCTCTTGCATGGTTTGAATCAGGACTACTGATTTTGCAAAACTCATGAATTTATTGAAGTTTTTAAGATTTTGTCTGGTACCTCACACGCATACACGCTTTAAACATTGTTTTAGTGAAACGTAGATCTTTTGCGAGGGTCGCTTAGTCAAATTCTTATTTTTATTTTGAGAATTCCGCTTGGATCACTATGAGATCGAAGCAGTTATCTCTGAAGCGTACACGCATCACTGCAACGTGTTTTTAGGCTTCATTAGGCTTCAGTGAAACTAAAACAAGTTTTTGTTTCACTGAATTTAACGATGGTCCAGAACTACAGTTCAGGTTTTAGCAAGAAATCACTTAACTGATGATAGATGTGTCTTGACTTTGACTTCCTATTTTTAAAAACTAAAACATTTGTTTTTGTATCTGGATGCACAAAGGAGAATCTGAAAACAAAGTGATGTTCAAAGAATATATTTAGATACACACTCATTTCTGACAGCTGTGTGTTCGTGCACGTGTCTCATTCCATAGCATCTCTATGTACAAAATAAATAACTGGTTTCTACAGCATCCCTTATTCAATCCAGCTACATAATGTCTCTCTTAATGCTCTGATATCCATTCCATACACAAGTTCAAAATAAAAAACAAAAATCATAATACTGTTTTAAGAAATAAAAAAAAAAATTGAACTAAAGCTCGTCATGAAAGGACGTGATCCACTAATAACAAACAAAAATAACCGTCAGAATTAGGAAAATCCATTGTTCACTGAAGGTCTTTTTAGTTTATGAAGCTGCTGGAATCGCTGGAAGCTCATAGTCGGGATGTCTTCAGCTCAGAGCTGCCGAGGCCAGGCGGAGCAGGTCCTGCTTCAGAGTCTCTGTGCAGTCCGCCGCTCTGGCTAACCTGCGGAGGCAAACTCCAGCGGCGGACGAGGACGGGAACAGGAGGGGACCGTCCCGGACGGCGAGCAGCAGGGACAGGCACGCCCGACCCAGTGCGGTGTAGTTGTAGCGCTGCGAGAACCAGTACATCTGAGGGAGCAATGAGGACAGGGCCTCAACTGCAGCAGTTGCTGGTTCCTCAGCCTGCTTTGGTCTCGACTCCTCTGCATCCTGCAGTTCTTTAGAAGCAGGAGAGACCTTTTTGGTTGCACCTTTGTTAGATGTTGCATCCAGTCCTGTGCAAATGTTTTGCTCGGCTCCAGAAAAACCCGTTTTCTTCTTTTCAGTTTGCAGCAGAGAACACTTCAGCTCCTTTGACACTCCTGTCAGCTCCATCTCAGATGTGGGACTTGCTGGGTTCTCCTCAGCATATTCCTGGTCCAGTTTGCATTTCATCTTTTCGGCGTTCTCTTCTGTGGGATCTGCAGCAGATTGTCTTTGAGGAGCAGCGTTTGAGGAGCTGGACCACAGAAGTGAAACACAAAGATCCTCTAATTCTTTCTGCAGCTGATCCATTAAAAACCGGCATGCCCCAATCATCGCTTCACCTAAAGGGCTTTTCTGGAAAACCACATCTTTGGTTGAAAGCTCTTTGGCCTTTTGGCAGATGTGTAGTCCATCGTGGACCAAAGCGTCCAAGATCGGACACCTTGGTGTGATCCCGCCCTCCTGACTAGTGTCCCCGCCAAAGCGACACCCGTGGAGGTAATGAAGCACTGGCAGCAGCATGCCCGTGGTTGCGTCTTTGATTCTTATCCCCTCTTCTGCTTTACTCTGAGCTTCTCCAAAGCCACCTCTCAACAGAGCCCGAAAGTACTGTGACTGTTCTTCACCTGCTCCCTCCACGCCAGCCACGGCCGCTCTGTTGACCGGGAGCCGGCTGCCGTCGTCCAGGAGCAGGAACAGGTCAAACTTTGACAGACCATATGGACAGGTGTTGAGAAGGCAGGGCTTTTTCAGGGGAGGGGTGGAGTCTCCCTCAGGATCGCTGTGTGACTTCCACGGCAGCAAACTCCCGTCTATTCTGGCAACGCCAGTTTTAATGGTCAAAGCAGATAAGCATCCAATCAGGAGAGACGCGTACAGAGAGTGGAGCTGAGCGGTCCGAGCAGAGGGGGGTAAATTCATCAGGTCAGGAAGCAGTCGCCCACACTCCTCAGAGTGATCTTTATCGTCCCCCTCCTCATCATCAGCATCAGCATCAAGACCCAGAGGTTTCAGAGCCAGAAGCAGACCCCCCGTGTCGAGAAGAAGCTTCCTCAACAGAGTTTTGTTGCTGGAGAGGAGAAAAAAACATCTTGGTTGTCTCTGAACTCTCCAAATTACACTTCTGATTACAAAGGAATGACCCCCCCACAAGCGGAGTTTTCGTTCCACATTTAATGTGAAGGTTTCAAGAGGGTTTGTAGCGTTAGAGGTCTTAGTTTAAAATGAACACAGTAAGCATTGTGAAACATAATTGTAATTATGGTCTGGTTTTTTAGACATTTTTCATGTTGTTTTGACTTTGTCTTCTGGATTTATTCATTTTAATTTTGTCTCTAACCATTTAATCTTTGTTTCAAATCATAAAATCTAAATTATTAAGATTTTTATAGCAAACAAATGACAAAATGTACTTCTTATAATTGAGTTTTTGGACAGTTTCAAGTTTATTGTGTGAAATTATTGTATAATATAATGGAAAAAACATCATAAAAAAGAAGCTGGGGTTGAACAAAAAAGATGGATTGCCACTAAAAAAAAGTTGTAAAGATAAATAGAGTAAACTGTAGAGAAGTAAAAAACACTCAAAAACAGAAATCACTCAACCAAACCCAACAGAACAAATGGAAGATATCCAAACATCTTCTCACCTGCTTAAGAAAGGCAGAGAGAGCGCACAGTTCATCCTGTCTGACTCCGAGCCCGACAGCATCACATGAGAAAGAACGCCAGAACCGAAGCCGGACTCACACTGGACCCGCAGGTTATTCAGAACAGCAACACCTACAGAGTCAGAGGACGAATGCAGATGGTTTCAAGAATAACATGTTCTAGTGGCATTTCGGTCAGATCTTTGCGTCTTACCTAGCTGTTTCACTTTGGCCTTCACTCTTTCCGTCTGTCTCTCCTCTCCATTACCGCCTTTTTTAGTTTGGCAGAGGTGATGGTGAATTAGGGCTATGGAACCCGTCCGAACCAGAGCTTGCAAGCAATTTGGGTTGCAGCTCAGACGGCTGAGCAAACGTAAGCACCTACTGCTCGGGTCCTGGTGCTGAGTGAGGTAGTAGAGCAGCCCGGACATGACGCCACAGCTGACTAGAGCAGCGCTTGGGTCACCGGCGTGGGAGAAACGGGACAGCAGCAGCAGGACGGGAGATTCGGGCGTCCAGGGTTCGGGGTGATACGGGTGGTGGTAAGCTGCTGCCGGCCGAGGCACAGACGGAGGAGAGTCCAGAGTGACTTTAGGGAGGAGAGACGCTGAACTGGCCCTTCTCCTCTTCTGTGGAGAGGAGAACTTTGACGGAGAGGCTTGACTTGTTTTAGAGGAAGCAGAAGAACTCGTCTCCAGTGCACTAGAAGGAGAAGAATAACTGTACGTTTCTGACGACGAAGAGAACGCAGGTGAAGATGAACCAGCGGAAAACAAAGACAACGCAGGGGAAGATGATGCAGAAGGAGGGACGGCAGATTTAGAGGAATGAGTGTTTTTTAGAGAAGAACTCGAGCTTGGAGAAGAACTTTGAGAAGATGATGGAAGACATTCTGCATCCACACGGGAGGAATCCAGAAGATCCCCTTCAGAAGATATTAATCCTTCAGACAACAACCAGGATCTGCAGAGGAGAAAATGTACGAGTAACCGTGGAATCGTAACATATTTAAAAATCTTCGATAATTGATTATTTTCTGTACCTTAGACTCAAAAAGCTCGAGGATCCTTGCTCTCTACAGGCTTCCTCCTTCTTGCCTCCTTCAGGAGGAGGAAAATCAAAGGACTCCAAACACGACGGGGGCAGCAGCTCTTTCGGAGATGTGCTGGAGAAGGAGCTTGCATCGAACTTCTCAGCCGTCTGCTCTTCTTCTCTGGTGATCCTGACAAGCCGAGCAACGAGAAGCGGGACGAGCCCAAACTCCTGCAGCTGCTCCATGGCGGCCTCGTCAAAAACAAAGTCTACACAGGCCAGAATGACCAGTCTGGAAAGTGAGTGGTTCTGATGAGAGGATAAAAAGCTAATGAGAACCTCCAAGCCACCACTCTCTTTCACTTTGGCCCGATTTACTGCCTCTTTGCAGCACAAGCAAAGCGCCTTGAGGAAGACTCCTGACTTCAAAGGGTCCTTCTTGATCTCCTCTGTGAACTTCTGAATGACACCCAGCGAGCCCACAAGGGGGCGCAGGCAGCCCTGAGCGCACACGTTGGCCAGAGTTTTCAGGGCCAGCTCTTCAAAGCCTTTACCAGAGTCCTCTGACACCATGACTCCCAGCTGAGCCAGGACCCCAGAGCGAGACACCTCTCTGGCACATTCCACGCTGCAGCCTCTGGTCAGCTCATGGAGGGTCTTCAGAGACGCTCGCCTCAACCCTTGAGGATATTCTGGAGCAATAAGTGGGGCGATGGCAGAAAAGGCTCCTTGGGTGATCAGGGAGAGGCGATTTGAAGGTGTGTCTGAGAGGTAGAGAAGAGCCCGAGCGGCAGACTGAGCACACTCCAGTTTGAGGCAGGAGTCTGTGGGAGGAGCCGCCGTGGGGGAAGACGGAGCCGAGGAGATGGACAAACAGACAAGGAGAAGAGGAACGCCACCTGTGACAAAAAAAGAGTTAAAAAATCTGAGAGTGAACACTGAAAATATTTAAAAGGTGTTCACAGATTTAGGAATCAAGGCAAACACTATTTGATTTTTCAGTTCTACCAATTATTTTTTTATGTTTAAGCTTCTGTTTTATCCACCAATCATGACTGATAAATAACAAACAAAGACCAGATTGGTCTCTCATCGTAATTCTCCCAAGAGTCATATAATCAATGAGTGCTACAATAAAAAAAAAAAGTGTTTTATGACTCGCAGCACACCAAGTAAATTAAATTTACAATGACTTTTTGTTTAACAGACAAGAGAGGACAAAAATATCCCCCCAAAAATTAACAATGTGTAAAATAATGGGTCCTGCTCATGTCCATTTAATGCAACTATCCCATGTGGTCGAGTTTTTTTCATACATAAACAATATAATTTGAGCACCATAAACGGTGCTCAGCATCCATTCATAACTACCTGCAGAGTGGATAAGGTGAGAGCTTTCTGGATCCATGGCCAAGTTCCCCAGAGCCCGGGCTGCTCGGTTCAGAACCGTTTCCAGAGTCACGTTTCTCTTCATGATATCAACTGATGAGAAAAACCAAAAAGTTAAATGGCAGAAATGTTGCACACTGTAAATTTGAAAACTTGAGAATTGTGAAAACAATCTGCCATAGTTGCATTCCTCAACATACCCAGAATGTTAATCCCGTCCATCTTCCAAACCTGTTAAGAGATAAGCAGTTTTAATGGGTAATTTAATACAGTAACAGTAAATAAATATTGCCTGTAAAAAATGAATTATGTGTCACCTCTCTGCGAGTATCCAGTTCTGTGCAGCAGTTGCCCAGGATGCTGAGAGCCAGGTCCAAAGTCTTCCTTGGGCATTCCGAATGTTTGAGGAGATTCATTAAAGGCCGCAGTCCACCATAATCTCTGAATTTGGCGATTCCAGACCTCCCAGCCTTAATATGCTGGGTGCGAATAGCAACCAGTGCTCGCCACTGAGAGACTCTGAATCTTTTGTCCACATCTTTACCAGTACCTGCATCCACCTGGTTTTCAGTCCCTGATCCAGATCTGTGGAGGTGCGCCAAACACCAGGACAGAGATGACTCTGGCAGCGTAGAATGACCTTCTTTGGATGGAGGTCTGGAGTGCTTCCATTCACCCTTTGCTGATGATCCAGCCATGGCTCCTCAAACTGTCAAACCGAAATCTCACTTAACTTTACCCTTATCTGTGCCCACAAACATAACAGGATCCACGGTTCATCCCTGGACACTTTCGATGAAACTCTGAGAAATTAAAAAGCATATTTCCACATTTTTAACGGCTACCTAATTAATCTATTGAAAAAAATAATAATTTCCAAAATGACATATATTTTCAAAACCTCTAAAAATTTGTCGCGCGAATTATAGACACCGGGGGGAAAAAATTAAACTTGTACCACCTGACACCGCACTCGCTGATGGGAAATGGAGTTCAATCTTCCGGTCCACTCCCTTAAAAACAGGCCTACACGACGATCAGACCTAGCAAGCTTTATTCTGCATTACAGAGGCGTATTTGCTCAATATTATGTTTTTATGTTCATCTAATATTTCTATGTCATCGTTATTTTGTTACAGATCGTCGAAAAAAAAAAAGTAAAAAATAGTGCAAACGCTGTGGCTAGCCGCTAACGCCATCTTTAGCAAAGCAACAAACAAGGGCGGGCACAAAAAGGGAGAAATGAGAAAAGAGGTCGGTGTTTATAGGAGTTCTGGGATATGTAGTTTAATTTTGTTTCTTTTTCGCCGTGCCCGCTGCATTCAGAACTACATTCCCCACAAAAGGTTTGTAAAATCAAAGCATTTAGGGATTGTAGTTTATAATCCTCATTGGAAAAAGTTAAATGCCCAAAATGGTGGACTGCGACCTCTAATGAATCTCAGCTGATACGTAATTCCTTTTTGACGCCGTAAAAAAAAAGCGTCACCATTTCTGTTAGGTTGTTAAATTCCGCGATAGACACATCGATTTAAGGGAGAGTTAAGATTTATTGTAGACAAATAACACCATGGAGGTAACGGAGACTTTTGTAATAGCAAATAATGAAGGGAAAGAGAAAGAACAGCTCACATCCGGTTCCGACGTGAATAAAACAAGAGCAGGTTGGTACTTAGTTTAAAGTTAAACAGGTTTCTGAGTGTCAGCGCATTATGCGATGAGGGACTGGTGAGTGCGCATGTCCGACTTTGGTCGACATAGACTGCAGTCTATGGACTTATAGTCCCACTCCAGTCATCTTTTGATTTATGATCAAATCCTTCCCAGTGATTTTATTTCAATTATAATTATGCCGTTTTAATCCCAAATCAAAAAAAACCTGTGTTGCTTACTAAGACATAGTTTTTGCAGAGCTGCAGTAGTTCATTATAAATTCACATATGAGTTGGGGGGGTTGGCGCAGAGTAAGCCTTCACTCATTTCCCGTCACCCCTGTGTCTACACTTTGAGCCTGCAGCCCCTCACAACCCCTACATAATATTACCGGTGCGGCAAAAATGGCGATCAGTATCTGAGATATCCAGCAGTTTTGCAGTTTTGAGCAAATGCAGCTCAAACGAGGAAAACGAAGACGTAAATGAATCTATTTGTCTGCAGGTGGATGCAGCAGTAGGGAGTTGAGCAGGGAGGTTGTAGCACCTACTTAGGAAATAACATGTATTTCAAATATCATTTTTGTCTGCTTCTGATTCATATTAATTTAAATGAAGAAATACACAGAAATCCAATTTGAGGCTTAATTTTTTTCTTATATGTCCTCCATCATGAGAAAAATACCATAATTAAAAACCCACTCCAATGAATTTGGTGTTTCTAGCACGTTCTTGGAGCATTTTTCATATGATGGAGGACATATGTAAAATAATTTAAAATTAAAACAGCATTTCTGAGTATTTTTTTTATTCAAATCGTGTTGGATCAGGAGCAGATGAAAACCCTTGGTTTGAAAAAGCTCGGGTTTGTAACGCAACAACTGTCATGGCTGGGCCAAAGTCTCTCTTCTCTGCTACAGTTCTGAGGCATTCACTTGCAGCTCCATAACCGTCTTCATTTTCTCCGTCCGAGCTGGCGTCTGGCTCCGATATTGCTTGCAGGTTGTTTTTTCTGGCTACACTAATGTTATCTTGGGCTTGTGATGTGCTATAAGCCAACAGGACAGAGTGTAAACAGTGATAGGAAATTAGCAGAGCTAACTCAGAGGCAAATTTCTGATGAACTCCTGCTGCTCTGCAGAAAATATGTCTTGAATAAACGACACGTCTACATAATCAAGTATTAAAAGACCACTTGGAACGATTTTACAATAGAAAAAATATAGTTGGACTTTAAATATTTATCATTTTTATTAAGTGAGGTTTTTTTTTTTCCTCTCTAGAATTTATTTGGACAGTGCAAGTTACATGGCAGCTTGTCAACACTCGTCTGGAAATGGACCAAGCCTTTGACCAGCCTGTGTGCAAGAAAAAGAAACTGTGGGAACTGGTGGCAGAGAAAGTAAACAGCAAACTGAGGGAGTCGGAAGTCACAGATTTCACAGTAAAAGCATACGAGTGCGATCTCAAGTGGAGAAATCTGCTGGCCACATATAGGAAGAACGCGGAGAGGGCAAAGCGGCTGGGGCCAGCCAGTGTCCACTGGGAGTTTTTCAAAGCCATGCATGAGGTCCTGGGGAAGAGCAGAGAGGAGATCGAAGCCCAGCGCAGGGCCAAGCTCAGTGGCACTAGAGTGGGCAAGGCTATGGCAAGCAAGAGGTTTACACCAATCCTGCCTACACCTCCCTCTACGCCCGCTACTGGTCCCGCCAAGCCTCCACAGGACGTCCTGCAACTGTACATGGATTTGCAGGAGAGGAAGATGAACATGTGGGCACAACAGAAAGCACTGGAGGAGAGAAAAATCGAGGCAATCAACAATCTGGCCCAGGCCATCTACAGCCTTGCTCAAAAGAACAGGACGACAAAGGAAGGACAGTAGGACAGCAGCTTCTGTCAGATTTTCATGACACTATTTAATGGTGAAACTTTCAAACCTAAGCGTTTTGACAAAATACTGATCTTTCAGGATGGCTCGCATCTACATTTTATTCTTATTGATACTTTAAGCTAATTCCATTCAACAAATAGGTAGTTGTTTTTACTAGACTCCCAAAGTACGCAACAATCATTGATTTTTGTATCCACGTAGCCTTAATCATCATTGAGAAATACTAACAATTTTACTGGAAACAAATGTGAAGCAACTAACAAAGAAGAGACGAACCTATTTATTTATAGTTTCAAAAATAGCTTTATCAGGATGATTGACGGGTCAGTATTGATCATTACAGCAACTCTGCCCTTCTCTGGTCATTGAAGAGTTGCAACTAAACATTCCTACAAACATCAATTTCCATCCATTTTATTTATGCCATTTGGGGTCACGGGGTCGCTGTTGCCGACCCAGCTCCTACTGGATATTGGCGGGGTTCAGCATCAATAAACACAAGAAAATGGTCATGAAATGATTTGTTTACAATATTTTCTTTTAGGGAATGACAGTAACACATTGAGTGTTGGTGAATAGCCTTTTAGGTGTGTAGGCCATTGACATTTCCTGCTTTTCAATGTATCTGTTGCAGAAATGTATTGTTCTTGTTTTTTACATTTTTGTGTTTGTTAGTGAAAAGAAATGTATTAGTTTCACTCTTAATTCTTTTTTTGGGCCGCATTGTAACATTTCTTTCCTCTGTTCAAAACACAATCATTGGATGTAAAAACGTTTATCAGCCAGAAGATTAAAAATCCATGAAAGTTAATGCAGCAAACCTGTTATTTAACTTTTTGTGTTCAAATGTTTTCAAGTGTAATTTAAGCAGATAGCAGTCTTAAAGTCTAATGGGTACAAACTGTATCCAACCAGATTTCTATTCGTATATCCTTTTAGGTTTCATTGTGGTGTGTGTGCTTTAGGTTTTTGTTTTGGTTGATTTCAATCAAACACATTTTTATTATGAAAAGCTTTGTGTTATTTTTATGTGTAAAAAGCGGTTTATAAATAAAGTTTGATTTGGTAGAATGAGACAAATTCTTTATCATATATAACCTTACAAACAGGTTAAGTCCTTGCAGTGTTGACATTTTTAAACAGCAACTCTGCAACGCCATCTCGATGATGAATCCCCTCCTTATCTGCTGCTACTTCTCTCTCTTGGATTGGAGCCTCCTGTTTCTCAAACGGGCCTTCAAACTCTTGACCCGTGTTCAGGAAAACGTTGTGTAAAACACAAGCGGTCAGCACAACGGCTCTGGCGCGCTCAAAGTTTCTGACATCCAGGTACTGGAGCCTTCGGAATCGAGCTTTCAGTTTAGCAACAGCCTGATCGAACGTCCGAAAGTGCTCCTCTAGAGTTTGGTTAAAGAGCTCCTCCTTCTGTCCACAGCCGTTTTCGTATGGGGTTAAAATCTGTGGAGTCAGATGGTATCCGGCCCTTGCTACGAGGAAAGAACCTGAGGGCATCAGGTCGGGGTGCTGTGCAAGTCTGTTTCTCAAAGTGGTGCCTCTCTCCTCGTCTGATCCTGTACTGGGTCGGCAGTGGAGGAACTGGCCTTTGTGGTCACAAACCAGCTCCAGGTGTAACCAGGAGCCAGGACGCACCTCCGTCTTCATTTGAACACTCTCTGTGTCACGTTTGCCTTTTGGCAGACGGACTGAGATCCATGTGTGTCCTAGCACTCCCAGAACTAGAACCCTTTTCCCATCCTCCTGCTCGCCTTTTCCAAGCAGACGGGAAAATGGAACCAGAGTCTCTGCAGCTTCTCTGCCTGAAAAACAACAATCAATCTTCAGTTACAACATTTGAGCCTGTAAACGACCCAGAACCACCCACTTAAACTCACCAAATGGCCATTTGATGAGCTTCTCCTCCAGCATGTTGATGCGCTCACAGAAAGAAAAGAAAATCCGGTGGATGTTTCCTTTCTCCAGCTGGAAGCGGTCAGACACCGACCGGTAGCTGACCCGTTCGGTCAGAAGCGTGAGAGACAGCAGAACTGTGTGGGACAGAGACAGCCGAGCCCGTCCAGCCATCCGAGTCCCAGCTTTGGAGCTCTGGAGGAGGTCTGAGATGTGCTGGAGACACAGAATGCAACCATCACAGCTCATCTCTGGAGTCAACTGACATTAAAAACAAAAATGCATTGATTTACACCCCAAAGACTATTCAGTTTACTTCAGATGCCAAGAAAAGTAATACATAGAAACCTTTTAGGTACTTAATGAACATTAGGTGATACTTCAAAAGTCATTACGTCAAGACAATCAAATTTATAGGTTAAATAGTCATGTAAGCACAAAGCAATCAGCAACAATTGGTTGTCTCCTTAATTTTTAAAAAATATTCTGATATTTTGAAATCAAGCATTCTCAACTTCTGAGTATCTAAACTTTGATTCAGATCATTTGATTACATTGACAGCTGCAGAGTCCAGCTTTAGCTGGGACTCCACGGCCTCCGTAGATTGACTTTCTGTTTGCATTTGAGGTCCCGTGATCGCTTGACTTTGCACTAACTGTTCATAAATGGAGGGAGAGGCCTTCCTTTTAAGTTTGGATGCCAAATCTGACTCCAGGATCTGCTCCACCGCCTGGTCCAACTGGTGATCGAGCTCGACCGCGTTCAGAGGCTGCCATTCCCGCTCCATCATGTCCAAAACGGCTTTGCCCGCCGATAAAACGCAATCGGTGACGTCCATTTGCGTGGATGAGATGTGAGCCGCGTCCACTTTCATCCACGCAGACAGAAATACTCACAATTTAGCCAGAAGTTTGGCTCTTTAGCTAAAAGCACAAAGCTAGCTTGCTGCCTTCACGTACCGTCGGAAATTATTTGAGCGACAGTGAAACGTTTAGGATCTTTAGGAACTCGTACACTACATATGCCTGGTACCTTTTACATATGCACAGTGTTCTGAATTAACTTTTTGGACACTAGCCGGTGTGGCCCGTAACATCCAGTCTACAAGCCAAATCTGAACTCGTGTATTGCAGAGAACAAACATGCATATATTGAAATATGTGCATCGTTTTGCCTTATTGTGATTTTTACAAATCAGTGTGTTGTAGTTGTGAGTCTTTGTCATTTCAAAGAGTAACAGTGACATGGAGCAACAAGTGAGTGTGTGTAGGCCATCAGCTTGAGCAAATGCTAGAAATTCCCAGCGCCCCTGAATGCAGCAACAGGGAGCTCTTAATGAAAGCGCATAAGTGCAGAAATTCCATGTAGCCCCTGAATGCACCGCCTGCTGCGGTGAATGTGTGGTTTAAATCAGCTCAATAAAGTCAGAATTACACGTTTAAACCAACTCTGGGATGGATGTTTGTAGTGGCCAAGTGGAGAGGGAAGGCAGACGCCCAAAAATCATGGTTGTGAGTCTGAGCCCCGTGGCAGGGATGATGAATGTCTCACCTGCCAAAGTGGCTACACATGCACGAGCATATGGAGTCTTTGAAACAATTTAAAGTTGTTTTTTATACTTTAAATGTAAGTAGCAGCCCATCAAACTCTACTTAAAAATAAATACATTTTCAACCGATTCTATTTATTTCAGCTTAAAAAACTAACATTAGTTTTAGTTCAGAGGACAGACACTGCATAAATCAGCAGCAGATAAATGGAAAAAATGCGATAACAGGAATAAATCACAGTGCAAAAAAGATGAAAAACCATTGTTTTAATGTTAAATGAGACAAAAGTGCAGCTCTGTTTATGCCACACACATTTTATGCAACAATAAACACTTTTGACATGGCCGGTGAGTTGGAAATAATACAGGAACTCCTAAACGAAGTTCAAAATCATGTTACATCCTAAGCTTTTCTTTTTTTTATACAATTCAACTTAATATTCTATGGGTGACGTAAAAATGGCTGTTCAATACAACTTAAGATGCTGCATGGTGTTAAGCTAAATAAGAACAAAGGAGTCAAATGAGCAGCCCGCTGCTGTCAGGTACATCTTCTGAAACTGTATCTGAAGCAATAAAGACCACTCATTCAAATCACCGCCTTGATTTTAAATCTACAATCTCGTTTTTAGCTTTTAATCTCAGTTTGAGCCCCAATATGCTGTTTTTTTTAAATAAATCCTTGTCCTTTAACTTAAATATCGACTAACTTCCAGCTTTTGTTGCAACACACATTCAGATCAAAAATATGTTAATCCTAATTTAATTTCAATAAAGAAAGACAAACATAAAAGCCTAAAATACCACAAACTCAGACTTTTAAGCCAGCAAAACAAGAACACAAAGTAAGGAAGCAGTTACCTTACTCAAAAAAAATATTAAATGAAGAGGTACAAGTCTTAGATTCAGCCTTTACCAATCCAATGGATGACTGAGCGTCATAACAAATCCAACAGATGTTTCTGAAGGGTCTTGTAAAAAAATCAGAAATTTATCTAGCATGCGCTTTCCAATTCAAGGCAATTTAGGTACCCTCAAATTACAAAAGGGAGTCCATGTTTGTTTATGCCCCGCTGAAGATCTGTCAGACATAGGAAAACTTGTCTTGCAGTGGCATAGCTTCCCAAAATGCAACCCTTCCATCCCTCTGTGCGTCCTTACAGCTTCCCTGCCCTCACTGGATAGCCTGCTCGTTGGCTGTGCTGCCTGAATCTTGGGGTTTCATGACGTCAGGAAGCTCTGGAGGGGTGGAAAATGGCTCAATCCTCAGCTGCTCAAACGAGTCGTCTGGGAGAAAAAGGACAAAGAAAAAGATGAAAAAGCCAGGACTAGAAGAGTTAAAGTGAACATGATGAAATGCAGACTTACCACCCAGACGAAAAGCTAATCCCACTGTCGCTGGGGCTTGAGGTCGCGCTGTTTGATTCGTGAAGCCACAATTTCCAAGAGTCTGAGTGTCATTAAGCAGCACATCATCCTGAAAGAAAAAAAAGTGATTCCAACTATTTAATTCTTTCACTTGACATCTACGTGGATCAACTTTGAAGTAGGAAAACTTCAGCAAAATTAAAATAGTAAAGATTAATCAGCATGCTGCCTTCAGTCATTCACATCTGCATGATGATGCTTCTTTTTTCATTATATCAACAATAATTACAATTAATGATGAGATCTTCTGCATCATTTGAAATGTTTGTCCTTCTGCTATTAGCCTCAAAAAGGACTGCTTCTTCACACATCCTTTAAGAGAAGAGATGTCAGTCTTTTCCTTTTGTCCTTTTCCAATTATTATTAGTGTTTTGTTTTTGTGAGAAAATAATCTTTTTTACATTATAAATACAGAGAATAACTGTTTTACTTTGAAATACACAAACTTAGTTTTCCTGAGAAATGTTTAGCTAGCTAGCTAGCTAGTCTCTCTCTCTCTCTCTCTCTCTATATATACCTCTCAAAAGTTATAAGCTATTTGATTTTACTGTTTTATAATAAAAAAAGACTATGTTTTATATTTATCCTACTCGTAACAACAGAAATACAAATCAGTTTTTTTTTTCCTCAAGGATCAAATAAGACTTTGTGGCTTCTATTGGGTTTTGGTCTGTGTAAAATCAACCCCTGGGCTAAACTATGAAAAACCTCTTTACACCAGACAAGTTGATTTTAAAATCATTTAACATGTTTTCTAGAATATAGTTGAGTCCACTATGAATGATGAATTTTACCATCAAAATATATTTACAACACAATCAGGTCTGGTTAACAAAAATGCCTCCTGAAAAGCAAGATGTACATTTATGCTAAACTCACAGCAAAAGTGTAAAGGGAAAACATATACGCTGAAGTCACCTTATATAGTCTCTGATCTTCAGGTGGCTTTTTCAAAATGCCTTCCACAATGCGCTTCAGTTCATAGACTGTGGTAGACTCTTTGGCATCTGTGAAGATGGTCGTCTTGTGACGTCTGATCATTAAAAACACGTCCTAATTGCAAAAACAAAAATGTAATGAAGAGAATGAATCACTGACGACATGAAGAAATACTTGCATTACAAAAGGCTTTGATTTTCTTAAAACAAAAACGTAAAAAATATAATATTCTTAAAATCCTAAGTCAACTTTATTACATGATGAAATAATCATACACTTAATGCTGTACGGTCTTTTTCCCTTCATAAATCAAGACAATGCAGCAAATGCAACATGTTTAATAGGACTAGCATGGGCTAACTTAATCAGTTAAAATGCACGCTGACAGAAAATACTTCTATATTTGGTTGAAATTAATGTCATAAGAACATTTTGATTAGTTATAATCTGAATTTTGCTCGATTCTTTGTCCTCCAAACAGCCGCGATACAACTGTCGCTTGGGTCCACACAGGACAGCTTAGCTATTTCAGCGTTAGCGAATGCTAGCAACTCCACTAAATATTAGTGTCTGCTTCGCTAAGGACAAACTTATTGTACATATGGTAATAAATACGAAACACAAAAAGTTTTACAATATGTCTGACCCAAAATACATTTTTTTAAGATCATACTAAAGTCTTTTTGACAAGTTCTTCCACACGATTACGTTAGCCACTTAGCTAACTCCCTCATCTGAAGCTACATACTCGAACAACATTTAAGTTTTTGTTTTTTTTTAACTTACCACTTGTCCGCGACAAAGTTATGATCCTAGTTAACCATTACTTGACCTTTTCCCCACCGACTCTGATGTCACTCTGTAGCAGTCAGCTGCTGTGTTCCTTAGTGGAAGCTAATCGTTTTTAGCACAGGTTAGCTAAACAGACATCTATTTTTATAAGATTTCCTATGACGCACGTAAATAAGCTACTAATTTTAGACATTTTAATTGCGTAGAGAGGGTTTCGGTGAACTAGTAAGCTGGGTTTTAATAAGTCAAAAAGGGATGAACGTTATGAGCTGTTGTGTTTTCCACACTCACCATTTCTTGCGGTTTGCTGCACACAGAAAAAAAAGCCGCACAACGAAAACTCTGAGCTCATAACAGTTTCAGCTGCCACAGCTGTAATTCCACTTCCTGCCAGGTGGGGGCATCAAAGTAGCTCCTTTGGAAAACAGGTAATGGAAAATAAAATACATTTTCCATATTGCACAAAATATGAAAGTAGAACGCAGAAAAAAATATAGGTTTATTTATATGGATCGAATTGATGAAAATCAACACTGTTTTAATGAAATTATTGTTTTAAATACCCCAAACTCCAAATATACATCTAAAAAGTAAGTAAAGCAAATAGTGAAGTTACAGTGATACTATATCCGACAATTTAAAAGCCTTTGGGACTAAGTCCTTCAGGCCTACAAACCAAAATATTTGAAATAGTCCAAAAACCTGTAACCAATGGAATTGGAATTCCCCTCCTTTGTTGCTGTGTCAGAACAACTCCATTAAGTAAACTCAGGCCAAGATGTTTCTATTTAGTAAAACTGTTAGTTGATTTTGGTCATTTTATCTTTTACCCTCACTTTTAGCATTTAATATTTTGATATTTCTGTGTTTGGGCTTTGGTTTTATGTTTTGATTTTTGTAACGTGCTTCATGTTTTTTATTCTGTGAAAAATGTAATATGAATAAAAAAATAACATCTGTATTGTTAAAACAATTACTGTAGGGATGAGCACATCACACAACATTTCTCAAAGAATGAAATTAGTTCAGTTAATCAACAAAAACAACTGGAGAATCCCTTAAAGAGGTGAAAGATACTTTATTTCTGGTAAAAAAAAAAAAAAAAAAAAAGAATCTTCGGTTCTCTTAGAATATAGATGCATTTCTTTTCCGGTTTAAATAAAAAGGTGGCTTGGATGCTGGTTCAAATGCCCTGAAAGTAAAAATGAGTTCATCAAATCCCACATAACTGTTGGAGAGAAATTCTGAACATTTGTGAAATGCATTTTGAACAAGAAGCTACAAAACGGCGTAAAAATTACAAAACACACACATTTCCTTAAAACTAAAATAACAGAATCTTACCATTTTAGGCTTCATCTTACTACAAAAACACTTTCTTGGATCTTGGAAGAGGAACACTGTGGAGCACAGAGAATATTTAATCACTTTAGCATGTCAAGACTTAAAATGCTATAAAACTCACATTTAGCTCCCTGGGAGATTGATAAGGCTCCACTCCATTACAACAGAGAACAGAAAAAGGTCTGTTCTTCATGGATGGGTGTTCATTGAAGCACAGACAGAAAACTTTGGCAGGCAGGTAAACGTTCCAGTCAGCCGCGTGCTCCTCTGTCAGATCACACACCATCCTGTTGTGTTAGAGACAACAAAGCGTCAGCATCATTTGAGTAACTATCTCTGCACAGTAATAAATGAGTTGAAAGCTGCAAACTACAGACTGAATAACAAAAATCCTCACCTGTCAATCAGCTGAGGGGTGATCAAATCCAAAGAGCCCGTCTGCTGATGATGAACCACTATAGGGGCGGTAATCTTCAGCTGATCTTTAAGCTCTTGGTTAATCTTAAACAAGAAAACACACAATCACAAATGCACATTAGGCTCCACAAGAACATAAATCCCAACATTAACCTTTTTTGGTCTAGAAATAGTCTTCTAAAATTGATCTGGACAGTCTTCGTCAGTAATCTCTGAAGTATTTGAAGTTCTAAAATAGTTTTAAATCATAGAGGGTGGGGAGCAGGAGGAGGAGTTTGCTCCTTGTGATTCCGAATGTCAGCTGTCATTGGGAAACTTCACACATCAGTCATATGTGTGTGCAGCTCTGCAGTGCAGAGGCATGACGGAGGAACGAAAGGAACACTTACTCTAGATGAAATTGGGTCATGGTAAGTCCCTTTATTTAACAATAATTACATTTCTGAAAGAAAAATAAATGACTAAAATGGTGTCAAGAAACACTCACTTTGTGCACTATGTCATGAGGCAGTCTGGAAAGGATTCTGAATGGGTATCCGAAGTAGGAGATTATTTCTGCAACGTTCTTCGCCACATCTGAAGGAAGGCATGACTGCATGGGCACGGCCTCCACCCATTTGGAGTAGTAGTCTGTGACAGTCAGAATGTATCTGTGCCCGTTCAGCGTTTGTGGCAGCGGCCCTCTAACATCCAAACCAAGCCAGTGCCAAGGCTCTTGTACCTGCACGCCGAAAAAAGGCAAAGTGTCAATTCCAGTAAGAATAATCATCAGTATGTTATGTATATCTGTTTCTAAAATATGTACCTCTATGATATTTACGGAATCTCTATGGTTTGTCTGTGGAAACAAAGGAAAAATGAAAATGTAATCGATGTTGACAGATTTGTTTTTTTCTTTTTTTTTAGCTACTTACACTAAAATCAAAATCCGGGATCCACTGAACAGTCTGCAAACAGACGTGATTACATAAATACAGAGACAAAAAGGCCAACTTGTTAGAATACTTTCAAACAAAAGGTTTAATTACCCACAATTCTCATTGTTTAAGAGCAAACCCAACATTTACAGCATACAAAATGAATTCAATTATTACGTGCTACGTACATGTGGTGCACAGTAATGTCCATGAAAGAAATGTGGAAATGACTTGATCTTCATCGGTCCTTCATCAGCTATGATTCTCCATCTTTCAAACTTTACTGGTTCCTTGTCTCTAGACCAAAAAAAAAAAAAAAAAAAACACAAACTAATTACCAAAATAAAGAAAAGTAGACACCCTAACAACAAAAAGTACATTTAAAGTAAAATTAAACATTTAAAGTAAAGCACAACAGCAATGACTGATACAAAACTGTCAAATGGTTTTGGTCCATTTTCATTTAAACACTCACTCCGATAATCTTTTGATCTATTTTCAGTGTTTTCTGTGGTTTTGTAATTATGATTATACTGTTTTTTTTGACAAAATAAAAAAAGCTGTCATTTTCTAGGACTATCCAGTCGTACAGTTTTGATCCAGATTCCAGCTCAGACCAGTAAAACAAAGACGTACATGGATCTACTTGCAAGTGGATGCATCAGAATGGAGCAGAGCAGGGAGCTTGAGGCACAAATACATCCTTTTCCAAACTGCATTTTTTCATCTGCTCCCGATTTAGAATTATTTGAATAAAGAAATACTCAGAAACGCAAATTTAAAATGCAATTCATTCATCATCAGAAAATATATTAAATACATCATTTTCAACAGAGTGGGTTTTAAAAGCAAATCTAAAACGATGCGTATTCTCAGACACAAGACAGACAAAGAAAGATAATATAAAGTCTCCTCTTAGTTAACTAGAATACTCACAAACCTGAAAACTTCCAACAGGGCAACATAATATGTATGACAGATTTTTGAAATAATCTCAACTTTTAACGATGTGAATATCATAGGATGACTTCTTTAAAATAAGGGTGAAGAATGAGTGGCATACGTTTGAGTCGCTTGCTCTGTTTGGTTGACCTCTTTCTGCTGGGCGATGCTTTTTGAAGTTTCAGGAGGTCCTGCAGCACACTGAACCGTCTCTGTCTCTGAGGCTTCAGAACCAGCAGGCTGGATGCAGAAGTTCATGTTAGCAGACTGAACCAGTTCAAAAAATATTTTTTTTTGTTTCATGTTTACATGCTAGCAGGTAAAAAGTCATAAATATAAAAAACTTGATCTTATTGCCGTTTAGTCCCACCTTGCATCTCTTTCGTCTATGACTGACAGACACCTACAACAACAAAGTACTAAAATGAATATGAACACTTCTTTTAAATGTATTGTTTATTAAACTATGCATACAAGATATTTGAAAATAAAACAAGCTAAGATCAATCCGTCAGACAGAGGAACAGTTTTAGGTGAAAACGTCTAAATTATTACAGTGAAATGTCTATGGAGGAAGTACAGACCTTTTCCTTCTGTATGCTCTTTGAGGATGAAAATATCGTAGGAACTGCGTCTCCTCGAAGAGTCACGCTCTTTCCTGATCTGTCGATGTGTTGCTCCTCAAAATGATTGATGCACAGCACAGAGAAGCGAGACGGACTCCAGTCCTCCAAGTTCATATTCATCAGCCATTTTTTTAGTTTTCTGTTGTTATTCAAAGGAAACCTGTTGGAGAACAGATTTTAGACTGAGCATGGCTTTTCCTTTTAACTATTTTCAACATTGTTTTGCTACACTGTATGCTTAAAGCCCAATTCCTTGTCTGTTCAATAGATAATGAACTGAAAATTAACAACACATAATAAATAAGGTTTTTGTTTTAGAATATGTAAGATTAAACTCTCCCAAAACAACAAACACTACAGAATAGCTTAGCAAATAACTTTCTATTTTTAATATCCTAATCTGTGTTGTTTCTCTCTTATAGTCCGTTCCCAATGAATGGAAGTCTGATTTCAAAATAAAACAGAATCTCTGCCTCCAGGTTAGCTAGTCTCCTCTTGGGCTAAACAGCTTCAATAAATGAATTCAGAAGAAATGAAGTTCTTTTTTTTTCTTACTGCAAAATATATCTTTCTAAATGAATGTTCAAATGTCACAGAGAAAAATCGCAAAGTGACAACTTTAAAGCACATATTTATTTGAAGGATTTAATTCACGTCAGTGTTTAAATAACAAATGTGCTGTGTGTCTGTTCAACAGAAAGAGATTCTTACTTAAAGTATTTAACATCTGAGCCGCTGGACTCCTTGCAGTTGTAGGCACACCGATATCTTCCCATTTTTATAGATTATATTCATATAAGCAAAGCTTCGGTCAACTTTTAACCCGACAAGCTATTACTGCTGCTAAAGCTATAGTCCAAAAAACACAGATCAGGAGTTGCCCGTGCATCTACATCCGGTTTAGTTTTTCAAAATAATAAAATGACACTTTTTTAACAAAACAGAAAAAAACAAAACAAAGTTACAAACAAATATTGAATATTTATAGCAGTACAAATATTTTTGCATATATTTTAATGATAAAATGTATCTTTTAACTCATTTTCATAGATTGGGTAAACAAGAAAGATATTGTGGTTTTGGTGAATTGACTTCATGAACGGATGTTAGTTCTTCTTCACATTGACTTAATTTGCTTTGACACTGCCCCCTTCAGGAAGTGCAGGTACAGTACAAAAGTTACCTATTTACAGTTTATGATTAAATAAACATATATAAAAAATGAATGAAAAATAAGATAAAGTACAAGGGGTGAGAATAAAAAACTAAGATATGAATATGTAAAACTACATTTGAACAGCATTGAAACAGATTGAAAAACATTACAGATTTCACATTTTAAACAATTTCATGTTGGGACTAAAATTCAAGACATTTAAAAGCTTTTTGTTTTTTTGGGAAACCAATTGATCTAGTCTGATTTCCACCAAAAATAAAGAGAAATAGGGAATTTTGTTGCAAAATGTGTAATTTTATTATAAATTTAACAAGAAGTGGGAAAAATCTTATTAGAAACTTAAATGGCACATTTTTATGTTGATGGGAGTCAAACAAATCCATGTTTATCTATCTCTTTTTATTAATAAATTGCTTATTTGCACAATTGCATCCTTGTAACACTGCATATTTGCACACTGTGACTACCTCTCGTTTTTGCACACTAATGTATTTTGTCTGTCTTGAGCTGCTCAAATCTCATTGCAATTTACAATTGTAATTACAATAAATTATTCTGATTGAAAATAAGTAAATGTTTCAAGTGATTGTTGACAAAAGATACATATGTCAATATTGGGATTAAAACTTCTTAAATACGCTTTTAAATGCTAAAGTCTATGTAAAAATTTATTAGAAATGTCTTTTATTGTCTTTTATACCATCAATCAACAGGGGTCTACATCCATAAAGACGTATCAAACGTAGGATAACTAGACTTTAAATGATAGATTGCTTGCAAGCATACCATTCTCTTTCATGAATTATAATTTTCCAGTTCATAAGATATGATCAGATACGTATACCTTACCAACATAGATTCAGGTCATTAAGAATAAGAGTAACAATAAATCACATGACTATGTAAGGAGATTTAACACTATTTCAGACTTTATCATAGCATATGCAGATCTATGATCAAAGTTCAGAAAAAATGTACAGATTATTTTTTTAAAAACCGTTAATATAAAACATCAACACAAATTAATCTCTCAGCAGATTATTTTCCTTTAAAAGAGTCACTCATGTAGAGCAAATATCAAACATCATAAAAATATGTGCTCATTATCTTCAATAGAAAAAAAAATCAACCAGTGGGAATAAGATAGCACATACGTAAAAGCCAGATCTTTTCTAGGATTGTCTACAATTTGTTTCCATAATGAATAACGCGTGACAAAAGTTGTAATATTTTTCCAAAAAAGTGCTCTAATCCATTTCCAATAATGGCTCACAGAAGAGAAAGATTGAAAGTGAAAGAATCAAGTCTACGTATTTGAATAAATAAGACACTTATTCCAGGAGATATTGCGCCAAAACGTTTTAATATTCTCCAGGAGTAACTGATAATTATTTAAAGCCAAGATGGTTAAAAGTGTAAAGGCAACAAACTAGCATAATTTGTAGAAGAGAAAAAAGTCAAATAAAACGTTTATTTGTCCAGTTATCTCTTTATTAACAACAAATAAAAATTTGCTTAAAAAAAAAAGTCTACTTTTTTTTCCCGTGTGAAAGCTTAAACGATACCGCGAAAACGGGAAAGAACAGAAGATTAGATGATAAAAATAATCAACTGTAACAATTCAGCTGCTTTTTCTTTTCCACTCAGCTCTCCACTCGTCCCAGTTAAGCAGAGTTCGTTTTATGTCCCATCCTGCAGCTTCCACACCTGGAAATAAAAGCAATTGTACTTTTCTTGTAGTTTTATGTAACACGAATCAATCAATTTCAAAAAACAGAAGTAAAAGCTAAATTCCACTTGATAACTGTGAGTTAACTCACCTTTGAGAAATGCCTGGAAATGAGCATCAATGACTTCTTGACTTTTCTGCACCATTTCCCACCAACCTTTAATGTAAATAAAGTTAGGAGTTAAAATATATTTGAAAAAGAATTTAAAAAGTGTAAATTCAGACAAAAATCTGTCAAGGCTCACTTTTAAAATGTTGCCTGGACGAAGGACTCTTCAACATATTACTGAGCCATGACGCCTGACACACCGCCCTGATCTCATCGTGCACTGATGCCTCAGATGCCAGACAAACGCAAATACAACCTGAGAGGAGAACAGGTTAGGATTTGTGTTAGCCCATCAGTAAGTTGAATTGTTTGTAAAAAGACGAGTCACCATTTCTGACTCCTAAGAGGTAAGGCATGGAGTTATTCCTCAAAGCCAGGTTGAATTCTTCAGGGCTGTGAATGAAGCAGTTTGTGTTATTGATCTTTAAAAAAAAAAAAAAAAAGCAAAAATGAACCACAGTCACCTCTGTACAACATCCTGCAGCTTCACTCCAAGCTTGATCGGTGTGGTCTTTTTAAATTCTGAAAATGAAACAAACCAAAGACGACAATTTATCACCCCAAAAAGACAAAAAAGTGACAATGGAAAAATGAAAAGACTGATTGCAAACCCAAGAAAACTGGCTCTCTCTGATTTGCCTCAGATGGGCTCAGGATGCGTTTGTCCTTCAGGTACTGCTGCAACACGATTGAAAGTCGGGCTTGGTTGAAGGTTTCCATGACAACTGAACGCACAGCCTTGTAGTTGGCAAACAGATGGAGGATGGTGAAGAGGAAGAAGAGACTAAGACTCAGCCTGAAGGGCAAAGAATAAAGGAAGATGTGACATTGAAAAGACTGTTTGACTAGCAGTAAAATCCAGTTTCTATACTTACGAGAAGTTATCGGTGATGAGGGGAATAAGTATCAAACTAACAAGAAGTCCAGCCAAATTCACCAAAGTCTCCTGGAGTAAAAAAAAAAACAGATTATTCAGTAAACTTTCCTCTAGTTGGTGGTTTCAGGTATCTAAGGAAGCGCAGTAAGAACGTAACCTGACTGCCATCTTTGGCAGAGATGTCCGCCATGTTGTCCCTGCGTGCCTGATGAACCGTCAGCGCAGCTCTGGTTGCACCTCCAGCGACTCCAACAATCGACTAAAAAAAGACAAGTGCAAACAATTTCTGTAAAGCTGATCTTAAATCCACCACAGTTTGACTCATCTGTGAGTGTCTCTGAAAGACTGCTCAACTTGTTTTGCCATAAATGTCACAAACGGTGTGACAAAAAACTCAGAACTTTATAAACTTGATTTTAAAATCCTTTGTTCCAGCAGACTGACAAAAAATGCGAACTAAAAAAAACTTTTAAAACCCATTTCACTCGTTTTCAGCCAAATGATAAGCAAACATTGTGAGGTACAAAGACACAGGACTAAATTTAATGAAATGATGGTGTCCAACAGAGGTGCTAAATTTTTGATTACTCTGCCTGATTGCATCAGAAAAACTTTGAAAATGATCCACAATTTCAAACAGTTTTAAAGCCAGAACAAACTACACATGTCTTGTCTTTTTTTCTGTCTGACAGCATTTGTTTTCTAATGTAAGTTTTGTGGTTATGTCTACTCTGTGCTCTTGTTTCTTTTGTTTTTAGGACACCACATGTAATTTAGCTTTTGTCAAAATTATGGCAAATTTATGTCCTAGCAATGTCAAAAACATTGATTAACATCATTGTCCCAATTCAAATTTAATGGAAATTAAACATTCTCATTTTTGCATAATAACACACATATACACTGATGGAACGCACAATTACGGCTTATAATTGTGTATTAATAACTATTGTCTAAGCTGATTTGACTGCAGAGGATCCAGAACTTTTGGTTTCTTTGGGCTTAAGTACTTTTATTTTGAATGAATTACCCCCACTTCAAGATTTATATGTAATTTCTTCTCCAATGATTAAAAAAAATACATAAAAGGCATTTCGTTTAACCTTGAAGACTCCTGCAGTGCACACAATCCAAGTGAAGAAGGAAGGGAAGAAAGGGGCCAAGATCTCTATAAACGTGGCGATGTCATTGAGAACGTCTGCAAACAGTCTGGTGGTTGGAAAAGAGGAAAAGCAATCAGGGCGCAGTGATTCACCAAACTGGAGTTTTTAGCTGCATACCTCCATTTTTTTGCCTCAGAGTCCAGCTTACTCCTGAAAAACAAATAGGAACTTCTTCAGAAGAAATCCTAAGAAGCTTTGATGGTCCAAAAGGCCGGAGTTAAACCCTACCCCTTCTTCCAGGCGAAGAGGATTCGTCCCAACATTCCAGTCCCATCTGCAGGAAGGGAAAAAACGGAATTTAGAATGCAAATAAAAATATGAACCCTTTATGGTGTTAGCTAAATGGGTTTTTAACCTCTTAATATCAATGTTACTGTGGCTGCAGCCACAGTGGCATCTTGGTTTCCAACACCTACACCTTTGAGGGAAGCCTGAGTGACCAGAATCCATGACAGGGTGCTGGCAAAGGCCTGACACACAAAAGGAGGATGCAGACTTTCACTTTGATGCAAGAACCCACTTCTCTGGACCTCATAATCGCTGTACCTGCAGGGTGTCCCAAAACTGATATTGCAGGTAATCTTCACTGACGCTTTCCGGATAACCCTGAGGCAGAAAAACACTCTGCAAAAAGCACATTTACCATCAGAATCAAGGAGCATGAAAGGTCTTCGAAGATAAAATAATACAAGAAAAACATCTCTACTTTAAAAACTCCAACTAGAGAGAAGCTGCTGGATTCATCCTTCCTCCGCTCCATCACTCCGTCCTGAAGCACATACTTCCAAGACTCGGCGCTGCCGTACCGCTCTGTGGCCACAATAACGTCCACATTTCTCTTCATTTTGTTAAATTTTTTTTTTTTTAATATATTTGAATCAAACTAATTCTATAGAAACACACCGTAGTATTTTTTTTAATTTATAACTGACGTGTCATCTTCTACGACTCTTGTTTTTAATTTCTACGCTTCCGGGTTTGTTTCCGCCCTAACCGTTTCTCGGCTTCTCATTGGTGGATGAACAGAAAGGCAGAGCTCCAGAACTGTCATGCGCAATTTCGACTGGATCAATGTCACTTGTAGAAGTTTTTTTTCCTTTTAAACGTGGAAATGTAGCTTTATGATAACACGTTGTGTTATTTTCTTAAATATTACTGTTTCTATGCATAAATACCAATACATACAATCTAAATGATGCATTTTCATTGAAATCAGATGCATTGACAATAAAACTGGTTTAAAATAAAGACAGGGTGTGGTGCCTTTCATGTCATCCAGAGTTCAGTGACTATTGCATTAACCTATAAAAAAATGATGTCATGAGATTAAAAAGGGGAGACGGTTTATCTAATCTCTGTGTTAGAGGGGATACAAGTCGTGACACACCCTTAGGTCACCTGTGGAATGTGGGATTGGGCAACCAGAAGGACTCTAAACCCGGTAAACTCTAATCAGTGTGAACAATGAGCCAGGTAGAAGATGGTATCCACCTAAAAAGGAAAATATGTGGGTGTTAAAATAACAAAAGTGACAAAAGACTCTTGTGACTTGTGGGCCGTAAAGGTGGGAGTGAAGAGGGGAAGTCACCAAAGTAAATTCCTTCTAAATTAGTGGGCGTGGACGTTTCATGACTATCTCTCTTCCTGCCATAAAAAAACAGTAACATGAAACTAGATTTCCACAGTGACAACAGAGCAGCTGTCTGCTGGGATTTGGTGGAAACACCTGAACGACAACAGCAGAAAAGAGGATTTTAAGGTCTCAGCATTCTTTATTTTTGATCTTTGTGGACAAACATTGAGGGTTTCCACTGTCGAGCGGATTCAAGTCAATCAGGTGTGTTCACTCACTGAACCTTTTCATAACAAACATGTAAAAAGCTATGAAGATTTTAGGGTTCTTATCAACCTGACCAAGATGTATGTGACATTTGAGGATTTAAACTAAATATTTGGGCAGCTAAAATGATTCCAGGGGAACTACAGGTTCCACATTAAATCTTCTCAAAAATATGACGACCGTGCAGGAACTATAAAAACTTGATCAAATCTCTTATTGGGGCATTAGATTAGCTACCAGCCATGTTTTTGTTGTCCTTAACTGACAAAAAAACAAGGCCCACACCTTTAAGACAAGTTTGTCAAGTTAAATGAAAACAGAATGGCTGTGATGCCAGTGTGTTGTTTTTGGTTTTGTTTCATAAAAAGATCCATGCAAACACCAGAGTTGCAACTTGCTGACTCAGTTTTGAGGAACCTGTTCAAACTTTAGTTTTTTTTTCTTTTTGCAGAAGTAAAAACAATTGAGTGAAGTGAGAACATACAATTAAGAACCAAAAGAATCTGAGCAGCTCAACTTTTGATTTTGCTTGTGGTTGAATGAAATAAAGTTTTTTATTTGTTGAAGGTCTGTTTAGTTTAAACCACCTGAAACCAGTTTTTGCTTTGTTTTTTTGCAGACATGTCTTCAGCTGAAGCGATGAAAGAGGACGAGGCCACGCCTTTGAACATCATACCCAGCCAGGGGGACCAGGAGAGGACCAATGAAAGCCGCAACCTGATGAGCAGAGTCCGGGAGGAGATTAAAACATGGAAGGATGACAAGACTCACAGGGTCCTGGCCATCAATAGCATCATCTTCGGTGTTTCCTGCATTGGAATGAAAGCTCTGATAAGTTCAGTCAAGGTAATAATAAATCTCACTGAACCTGACATGAAGGGGTTTGAATTTTATTGGACTTTTCATAGAAACGCATCATTGAACTGCTGCTAAACCTTTTTTTTTTTTTTTCTCAGGCAAAGGAAACAAAGGACGTAGAAGCTGCTAAAAAGTTTTCCAGGGAGGCTAAAAAGTTTGCCATCATCGCCATTGTTACTCTGTATGCTGTTTTGATCCTTGCTGTTTGTTTTCTGGCACTGGTCTCATATCTGCTCACTCTGCAAGACTGATTCACCTGGAAGTCTCCTATGGCGATATTTTACTGTGAGGATGGACAAGACAGCGCTGCTGGAAGTTATATGACCTGAAAGGACGACGGGTCTCAGTTTACAAATATTGAGTTACTTTTTTGAACAAAAAGCAGCCACTGAATGCTTACAGAACAGACCTTTTATAACAGAATTCCCTCTGGGAATCCTGTCCTGCTGAAACACTCCTGCCTTTGGTGGATGCCATGATCGTATGCACTGAAGCTCCTTCTTGGGTAAAATGCACCTGATCCAGACAATCAGCAGCAGATAAAGCAGGATTTCTGGAAAAACAGCTGGACGCAGGCCCTCGAGGCCTGGATTTGGATATCCTAGCGTTAGGATGAACTGTAAAGCTAAAGACACGAGAGCAGGTTAGAAGCAGGAGTCAAGCAGAAGCAACACAACCCACAAAAAACAAGTCAAACGATACAGATCACTGAAAACCTCTCAGACTTTTTAAAAAGTATGAACACATTTTAGAAGAAAACAACCCAAAGAGACAGAACACTTTCTAAAAGACACCAGAACAGTCCTGCTTTCATTATTACAACCTTTTATTAAAATGTAAAACATTCATTGCCACTAAAGGTACTTTAAAATACTATCAAACATGTTTACTAAGCCAAAGAATATTGATCAGCACTACAGCACTTGTTGGGTCTTGAACAGAAACAGAATGACAGCAGAGATGATGGCAGTTTTTACAACATGATGGGGATTTAAAGTGCCATAATTACCTTGGCATTATTGCATTGTTACTATACATTTATTGTCAAATTATATACAGTGTTGTACTTTTATACAAACATACAAAATTTATTTTGTGATAAAATGTCTAAAGATGTTGTGCTTCTGTTTCTTCATGCACTTCTGCTTGTCCTCATGCAAAAACAAACAAAACAAAACAAAACCAACAACTTCAACCAGGAAAATTCCTTTACATTTTGGCCAAGAAAAGAAAATACGACAAAGTACAGTAGTAACACAAAAATAAGAAATTCCAAGACAAGCACAAGTAAATAGAACAAGAACTTGGAAGGCTTTGTGGAAAAACTGGAAAACCCCCAGCATCATCCAACATCCAACCATTTAAACAACAAACGACTGAACGGCTCCTCCCTGAGCTGAACTACACTGTTCAGGTACAAATACATACAATATTGAAAATGGTTGAAGCTGCTTGCTGACACCTTTGCAAGTTTCAACCTTCTAATAAAATAGCTGCCTGTAGTAACAAGTTACAGATGCTGGAGGGATACACAAAGTGCTGATTTCTGTAGAAACAGGCAGAGCAACAAGCTCCGGCTTGTGCAGCACGGCGCCCGAGCTTATCCTTCTTATTTAAAGAAATAGTAAACTGAGATGAGAAATCTCAGTGACATTAGAATACTGCACCATAGATGGCTTCAAATAAGGTACATAAAGAGTGGTTAAGAATTAAATGGGAAAGGTTTAATAGTGGAAATAAATATGTTGACACTATATATATGTAAATACTTGTCCCACAGCATTTATATAAAAAATGTCCATGTATAAGAGCTCAGATGCAACACGGGTTCATGTCTGCAAAAGCCAAACTACAAACAAAAACCACAGTCGGCACAGAGAAGCTTCAGTCACGTTTCTGTCTGATCGCCCATCAACCACAAATTCAACTGGTCAAGTTTTGCACAGAGCAGTGAGTCCACGTCCTGAATGCTGAGGGGAGGCCCGTCTTTAGAAAACGCTCCACGCCTCGTCCTCGAAGAGGAAATACCTGCTTTTCCACTTCCCACCAGAGCCTTCTTCGGCTTTCTTGCTCCGCCAACCTCCAAAAACTCCAGAAAACGCTTGACACGCCTTTGTCCAAAGCACGATTCTGAACCATTCTTGCGGTTAAGAGGCACTTCAAATATGGTTTCCAGCCGGCTGAAATATGAGCAACAAGTGAAGTCAGTACATCTGGGTTCAGATAAAACCAGATTAGCTTGATAGAAACAGTTTTGATTTAAGGGTTTCCTTTGCTGCCACCTTCTGGTTGAACATACACATAGCCAGACTGATGCTACAACAGCCACATTCGAGCTTATGGACATTTGATCTTTCTTTGATAAATTATGTGGATCACCAGATTTCTTTGGGTTTCCAGAGTAATTTTTTTTTAACCTAACGCATTTAAACTGTCAGCAGTTTGTTATAAAAGCCGTGTGTTTGATGGATTTCTTTTGCACTGACATAGCAGGAATAAATCTCTGGCTTTTACAGAAGCACAACACGATTCCATTAAAATGTCAACACGAAGGTTCACAGACGAAAAAATAAAATAAACGTCAATGTAAAGTTCACACGGTTTCACCCAAAAGTTTGGAAGAACTTTCAGAAAGAGCTCACCTTCCAGGGGGTTCCGTGAAATTCTTGTTGGTGTAAATTTCTTCTATGCTAAACTCTTTCTTCTTCACTCTGTGGTTAAATAGAGATAAAAAAAGACAATGTATGCATTAAAGAATACAACACAATCAATCCATGGCAAATCAAGACAATTAGAAGTGCTTTTGCAGAAAATGACCCCACAGAGTTTGTCCTATTTACAGAGCCAGATATGACGTCTGTGGTCTGTGGTTGACATACTTCTCAGTAAACTCTGCACATGAGTGGACGTTCAGCAGTTGTTTGGGTTTCCAGTTTGATGGGAACGTTTTGTGAAGCTGCTGTGGGACGAACGTTTGGAAGAATTTGGGGTTTTGTTTTAAGAAATTAAAGGATCTCTACAAAGAAATTTTGCTGGCGTTTATGATTTCAAAAAATTAAATAACCATTAAAATATATTAGTATTTACTAGTTAAACAGTTCTACTTTGGAATGTGTTCCATAAAACTCGACTTGAAGCAGAAACATTACTTGATTTAACTCAAAAACATTGCAATTTAACCCCATACAGGTTTGCTGATTTTTCACCGGCAGACAGCTGGTTTCCACCCGTAAGGGCAGTTGGGACGAAGGCTTTAATCTCTCTTAAATCTCTAAAATCTCCATAAATGTCAACTTTGACCTCAGCAGTGATGTTCTAGATGAAATCCTACCTGATGGGTTTGGGCAGACCCATGGGTGTCAGGTTGGTCTGAGGTTTGGGTAACGTTTTACGAATTCTAATAGTTGAGACCTTTTTCCGCTCCTGGTGCTGCTGCATCACCTGTGAAGAAAACAGAAACCCAACATTTATGAACCGAATCACAAACAAAGCAGCACAAAAAGACAGACTGAAAGGGAAAACTGTGCCACAAATTCAGTCAGTCAGTTATCGGGTTTAAATCGAGGTCAAAGCAGTTTCTGTTTCATAAAGACACTTTAATGAGAAACGAAGCCATTTTTTTAAGTAAATTACCATGCAGCAGAAATGTAAAACACGTTTTACATAGACTCCTATTGACCAACAAATGAACCAAGAAAACTCTGGAATTACACCAAGAAAGTGTTTAAACTAAAAGCGGGGGCGTACTTTGATGTCTGAATCCGAAAGAGCCTTCTCTTCTCTCAGCCCGACATCTTCACACTCCTGGCTGGAGGAGCTCGTGTCTTCACCGTCGTCCTCCTCTTCATTCCGTTGTCTCCTCTCAGATTCAAGCTGAACCGGATTTCCACTTTCAAGAGGAAAAATATGTTGCAGGTTCAAACATGACACACTGATTGGTTAAAAACAGCGTACAACGTTTCTGGTGGTCCATTGATTTGGATTATGCTGTTTTTAGCCAAAATCTAAAAATCTGTCTAAAAACTTGATTAATGCAACCTTTGTTTACTTCTGATTCACAACTATTTGAATAAAGATACTCAGAAATGTACGAAAGCCGACAACAGCTTGCCCTGCTTTCCCCCGTTTCCTTGTAAAAACTGAATGAATGGAAGGGTTGATAGCTGCTGAATTTATTAAAAAATCGCTATATTTAATGAATCAAACGTGACCCGATGTTTTAGGGATCAGCCGATACATTTTTTTCAAAGGCCGATACGATACTGACATTTTTTAAGTCTGGGAGGCTGATAACCGATATTTAGGTCAATATTCATTTGCAATATTCATTAAAAAAAAAAAAAGGGGGGGGGGGGGGGACACACGCTGTCATATGCTCAACTAGTGTTATTTTTTACATATTAAACATTCGTAGTAAGGGCACCGGGCACGCGCATGCAAATGGGCACAGGCGGCTGCGGAGAATGGGCCGTGTGTGGTCATCAGGACTGCACGCGCCGGTCACACACACACACACACTTCATCTAACAATGTCGTTTTTGCCGTTTAGAATCTCTCAATCAACACACAGAGAGTGAAAGACATATAACTTTGAGGTTGTGCTGTTTTTTTCATAGACAGGCGGTGATTTGCTGCGGCGTAGTTTTACGTGTCACTCAGTGTTTTGTATCTTTATACCTTCTTTCTTTTGGTTTTTAAGACGGTAAAGTTTCATACATGTATATATTTCAGCATCTTTTCTAATTTGGTAATTGTTTTGCGGTGTTTTTTAAAAAACGTTTTTATGATATTCTCCATCCCGTTGCTTGTTGTGATGTGGCGAGGACAGATCAGGTTTACCCAATTTCAAGAGAACTTTCTGTGTGTGCCAACTACGACAGATCCGTGCACGCATACACCCTCCAGAGCTTCAACACAGAGAAAACTTTTCTCTCCGCCATGTTTTAACCTGCCCCAACCTCTGCACCGCAAACGGTTTCAATTTCTGATTGGCTCTGCCTGTGCGTGGTTAATCAATCAGTGCAGTGGGCGGGACAATGCTGAAGACAGGCGTGGCTGCCTCCGAGCAAAAAACAACCAGTTCAACATCGGCCGTCGGATTAATTTACAAAAAAAGGCTGATACCGACAGGTGTTAAAATAACCAATATCTGCACTGATGTAGATTTTGATATCGGTCAATCCCACACTTTTTAAAATATATGTATTTATTTAATGCATTTTATTATTTCTGTAATGACTTTAATAAATCTGTGATTTTTTTTCTTGCTGTATTGTCTACTATTGGCGTGGTTGTGGCCTACAGCAACCGTTCAAATCAGCATTAAAGACCCACTCCAATGAAAATGGTGTTCTTAAGAATGTTCTTGTAGCATTTTTCTCGTGATGAAAAAGCCAAAGTCTGCCTTTCCTCCTTTTATTCTGACGCATCCATTTGCAGGAAAATAGATCCACTAACGTCTTCATATGAGCTGCCATCTGGCTCAAAACTGTACAGCTGGGTAGCTCTGATATTGCTCGCCGTCTTTTCTTCTACGCTAATGTTAGCTTGAGGTTGTGAGGGGATGTAAGTTAGCGGGAAAGAGTGTAAACAAAGACGTGATGGGATATCGTTGTAGAGTTACTTCCACGCCAACAGACCCGCCCACAACTCAGAGTGAATCTTTAAATGTGTTACCTGCAGCTTGAATCCAAGGTGGCAGAAGCTTCAGCTCCTGGAGTCCAGGTGGAAGGGCACGGTTGGGGTGTCACCGAGGAGGAAGAAGAGGATGAAGAGGGATGGCCTGAAGTACTGGGGCTGGCAGGAGATCCTCTGCAGTCACCTTTCTTTGACAGAAAAGCCAACGGGCTCAACAGGAAGCAGGAGGCAAGAGCTGAGAGCGAGAAGCTGGGGGAATGAGTGCGAGTGGGAGACGGATGGCGGGGGACCGGCTCATGAGGAGCGGATCTCCTGAATGGGTAGACCTCCTTCCGAAGACACAAGGGAGCAATCTCTCTCTCCACTTCCACACTGCAGACGGTGTGTCGACGGGCCCGGCGCAGGGATTTGTGAGGAGGTGAGATGTGAGGACCGTGGTGGTGGTGATTGTGGTGAGAAGTGTGAAACCTGCTGGGATGTGGCGAATGCAAAGTTCTCCAGGGAGCATCGTGACATTCAAGAGACAAGATCTCAGGGCAGGAGTAGCTTCGTTGCAGGCGTCTCGATGAATCCCGAATGGATGAAGAAGCCAGATCAGCGTCCTCCATTGTGGCAGACTTTGTCACCTCTTCAACTTTAGGAGCTCTGGTTAGTAAAACTCTGCATCTTCTGTTGAGATTGTCTGCTCTCCTCTTAACTTGTCTCATGTGGGATTTACTCTTAGTTTCTGAGCTCCTTAGAAACTCCTGATCTGCAACACATCTATCTTCTTCATGGGTGTCTACAGAACTGTGCGATTGTGCAGAAACATGTTGCTCAAAAGCTGGGATTTCTAACTCTGAAGATCTCTTGGGGATTTTAACTTTATCATTTTCTTTTTGGTTGTCTTTGGTCCTACGACTGTCAGTGCACTGTACTTGAGTTTTGGTGGAGTTAGAGGGCTCAAGCGCATCATAAAGAGTGTTTTTTGGTCTCTTCGGCCGCTGGTTCGGTCCTGCTGTGAGGAAGTTCTGGTACGTTTTACTCCCTGATGATTGCATTGATGAGGCAGGCACAGAGATCTTGTCCGTTGCCGACCTTGCGTCGCTCGACAGCTTTCGTTTCATTAGATGATTCTTTGCAGTCGTGTGCTGGAGCTGCTTTTCACTGAGATGGACGAGTGCTACAGAAACCTGAGAGATTGCCCCAGTAGATTCCAGATTTATAGAAGGAGCGTTGTGCTTTACTCTGACACAGGCTTTACCATCAGCTGCTTCTGTTTTGAAACTTTTGCCTGAACTAATGCGCTTCGATTTGCTTCTGCAGCCTTTTGAGGAGTCATGCGGCACTCTGCAGCTTGAGCAAAGCAACATCGGATCAGGGGAACTGTCAGTCACATTTGCTGCTGTTATCGCATGTCCATTTCTTGCCTTTGAGCTTCCTTTTGTTGGCACAATCCGTTTTCTCTTGCTTTGTTTAACGACTTCTTCCTCGTTTGCCATGGGTTTTGTGGATGCACTCATCTTCCGAAGCGTTTTTGACTTTCTCCCAACACTTGAATCTGTGTTTAATATGGGTTGATTTCTTGCCTCGGCTACGCATGAAAGAGAGGTCAGTTTTTTCTGCTTTGAAACATTCTTTTCATGGCAGTTTAGTTTCAGTAACCTTTTTACTGCCACGCCTGAGGCTGATGGGAATTCAGAGTTTGCTTGGCACTCCACTGGCTGTGTGCTTATTGTAGGCAACAGAGACGTTTTGTTAGCACCATCACTTAATTTGCTGCGGAGACGATTTTGAACATTCCTTTCCTCACGCTGACCTTCATCAGGGTTAGAGCAAAACCTGGAAGACGATACAGATGGCTTTCTGTTTGTATTCCTTGATTCAATTTTGCCAAGTTGGAAAAAAGTCTGTTGGGAGGAACGTCTGTCACTGATCCCTGCATCACCCTGCTGACGGTTCCTCTCCGAAGTGGATTTGTTCAACTTGGACTCATGCGAGGCACTTAGTTTGGAAGACAAACTCAACGTGGGTCCAGAGGATTCTGAATGCTGCTTGGAAACAACACAGGCTAAAGAACTGTCCAGCAAAGGCACGAAAGAGGAGCATTGCTCCTGCTGATTAAATGCACACTCATCCACCAGTTCATGTCTGTCTGTAGAAAACACATCAAATTCCAGTTGTTTAGAACACTTGGGGGAAGCGGTCATTGACCACTTTGTATTTCCAAAGTCACCATGGACGTGCGGATGAGTTTCAGCGTCCTGGAGGTGGTTCTCTAGTTCATCTGTTGCTTCATCACCATCTACATGTTTGTATGAAGAGTCAATGGAAGGTGCAGGACTCCCTGCTTTGAAAAATTTGACAGGAGTCATGACGATCTCCGTGAAACTTGCCATCTTGGACTTCAGTGACTGAACCAGCGGACCAATAACCCATCCCTTTGGGACAGATGCATCTTCAACATGTCCTATGGGCATTTCTCCACACGAACCCATGTCAGCCTGAGTTAGAGGAGTATTTTGTGAGATTCTTTCTTCAAAAGTTTCAACATTGTTTTCTCCAGAGAAGACGACCACATTCTCCTGTTGAGTTTCTGAGTCTTTCTGCCTGGAATGTAGAAATACAAATAAAGTTATCCCCTCTTCAAAAAAAGTAACAATGCATCTTAGCATGACACTTGAATAGAATCTGATAATTGTGCAAACTTACTCAGTTTGATGTTCCACTGTAGGACTGCCAAACTCATCCTGCAAATAAATTAGATTGTTACTCATTTGGTCTCATTAAAAGCACCGCAAGAACTGATCCTGAAAGCAGCATGTAATGCTGAACAACCAGTATATTTTTTAACCAGATGATTCATATGGAGCTTTGTTTTGTGTTATATGAATGTTAGAAGTCTAACATTCAAATTGTGTAAGTGTTCTCTTTAATTCTGTGGAGTGTGTTGGATTTTTGTAAGAGTTGTACCTCACCATATTTTGTGGATCTTTGTTCTGTCTTTCCTTTCAACTGTATATGAGAACTGGATGAAGTGAGAATGCTGAGTGTTGTTGTTCTGTGTGTGCTTCTGTCATTATGATTAGTTTGATAGTTTAGTATTTGTGGTTAAAGGGGTGAATTTCTTTCATTTGCTTTCTCCTGTTTGTTAGTACAGGAAGGGGCTGTTGTCATTTTATTCACCTTTTAAATTATTTTTAGATAAAGATAGCAATTGTAGGTGTAGCCATTTTGGTCTTCGCAGCCCTTTTTGTTGTTATAAACTGTTGTTTGTGTTTGTAAATCAGCCATTTTATTGTACAGACCGCTGAGCGTGATTTATTTTGAGCTCAAGATTGGGTGGGGTAACAGTTACGCCCCACAGACCCTGAGCAAAACAGAGCGTAACACCAAAGGCAGAAACTGATTTGATCATTTTTACTGATATTTATTTACCTTAACACAGATACTGCACTTGTTTTTACTAAATATTACTTGTGTTTACTTCATAAACTTGTTGTACATTGTCTCAGAAAAGTAACGGCACACATTTTAGTTTATGATAACAACAATTTATGTGTTAGTAGGTCACAAAGAAACTCAAATGCTTGTATTAGTGCAGCAGACTGTGAAAGAGGATTAAATCACTCAATTAACCCTTTGCACGACTTCATCTATTCAGAGTCCGCACAGGTTCTGCAGTTGTTTTACAACATGAAAACTGTCAACACAAACAAACGATTCAGTGAGATGTTTTTCAATGAGGAACATGCTCATTATATTAATCACACACGCGCGCTTTTTGAGACTAACTTTGAATGAAAAATTTGCATAGACATTTCAGCAGTTAAATGGTGCATTTGCAGACACAAAAACAGCAAAAAATGTGAATAAAATCACAAGTAACCATACCATAAAAGCACTCTTCTCTTGATCATTTGCAGTGGACGGACTGTTTCTGACTGGTTTTTGGGTGACCTGTGTGTCGGCGTAACCCTGCATTTTCCCTCGAATCCCTTGAACGCGACCACTCCTCCGATTCCCAGACAGGCCATCATTTGCACAGCTTCAAATCAGAATAAATAAGAACTTTAGTAGAACATACATCACTGTTAAAAAAATTTTTACATTTATAGAGGATAGTTTTCGGAAAAATACATGAGGGAAACACAAACATGTCTTTCGTGCGATTTTAGAGGTTTTTCTTGTAAACAAATGTTTATTTTAGCTGTTGATGAGTTAGAAAACTTATAATAAACATAACACAAAAGTTTTCATTCCCTCAAGCTCAGGCGTATGACGCAGCAACTACCTGGGGTGGGCCAAAGTCTCCCTTCCCTGCTACAATCCTGTAGCATCTACTTCCAGACAAATAGCTCCATTTACGTCTTCGTTTTCCTTGTCTACCATCTGGATTAAAACTGTGTGGCTGCGTACTAGCTCCAATGTTTTTTGGTTTTTTTTGCTACGCTAACAGCTTGGGCTTGTGAGGTGCTAAAGGCTAGTGGGAGAGAGTGTAAACAAAGAGCTGATGGGAAAGTAACAAAGTTGACTTCCACGCCAACAGTCTCGCCCACAACCTAGATGAGAATTTCTGATGAACTCCTGCTGCACTGGAGAAAATATGTCTTAAAAAGAACGGACACAGGCTTTTTTTTACTTTGGCTAATTACTACATAATCATGATTAAAAGACCACCGGGAACGATATTCTAATAGAAAAAATTATAGTTGGAGTGAGAATTAAAGTGAAATGAGCTGTGAGGCTTGTTCTTATTGCCAAAAAAAAAAAATCACCTGCATAGAAAACAAGATTCTTATAATTTTGTTTATAGTTTCTGAATCAGCTGTTCCAGAAAAATAGCAACTAAACAACAAGGTGAAGGCGTAACAGAAGCAGAAAGTGCCACAACAACTATACCTGGGAGTGATGTAGGAAAGGGGGGGGAAAGGTGGTGCAGGTTGACTTTGGGGAGGTGCGCTACAGACAGGGTTTGAGGTAATAGCATCTTCATCCATCGGAAAAACTATCTGAGCGAGTGAGTCAGAGGGATGGGTCAACATCCCTTTGCTCCTTCACTCTCCTCCTCTGGTCTTCTGTGAATAAAGCATGCGGCGGGGTTTTCACATCAGAACGAACAGTTCAACACAAGTTCCAGCGGGGTCACTTACTTTCCTGAAGCCTGCTGCGGAGACTATTCTGAAATTGACAGACACATATTCATATTAGAATGTCAAAGGTCCATGCAACTTCATTCATTAGGTCTCATTAGATCACAGCTTTTTATTATAGTAATACTCTGATGAAGCCCTTTGCTTCCAACAACCGGCTTTGGAGGCTGACACAATGAAAACTAAACAAAAAACAAACCTTAAAAAATTAATAGAAGAGCAGAAATAACACAAAAAGATAAAAGATATTGATTTTCTGCAATGATTTACTACAATAAAATAATGGTCAAAATTACTTTAATGTTATAATTTGAGTCTTATAAAACCAATAACTAAGAAAAAACACGTCAAAAGGAAATATATTTCATTTGATTATCATTTAAATTCTAACATCAATAGTGACTGAGATTAGCACGCGATTCGCACATTGCAGTTCGCGCGCCACAAACATTTTCATTTTTTTTATCCTTTCCCAAACTCATTAAAAACGCCATTATGCTCACCATCAACTTTTTATTTAGCTAGTTTTTAATATAAAAGAAGCGGCGGTTTCATTACATTTGAGCGTCGTCTACTTCCTGAAGAGAGGTCTGATTTCCAAACTTTTTATTCGAACAAATAAATATAGCCAGTGTACGTTGGTCAGCTGTCGTATTGAAAACACAAAATTAAGACAAATATGTGACGGAAATTTTACATTTTCAATAGCTATGTTCTCTTTACTCGGCTAGCCTTAATATTCTCAAAAGGTTTTCAGCAGTTATTGCGGCAGACAATAGTCATAGCCGAGAACTGTCATTTCGCCAGAGTATTTCGGGTGGAAGCAGGGTTCAGATACTAACTGTAATTGACTTGTGAACACACGCATTAATATAGAACGGAGATACAAACCTTTGTGAAATATTTAACTGGCCCGTGGAGTAATAATCCAGACACGACGTAAACAACACATGCCTGACGTACGGCGCCCTACCGCAGGTCGCCGAAATATCCGTTTTTACAAATCAACCAGCCAGGCAAAACAGCTCGACCAATCACGATACGAAGAGTTCCCTCCCAGGACCGCCTTGTTGAATTCTGACCAATGAGAAGCCGACATGAGGGGTCGCAGTTTGAGGGCAGCCAATAAGAGTGCTATGGAAAATTACGCTTTGTAACTGTTGTCTTTGGTCGTTGTTTTATATCCTGGGGCGACACCGTATCCGAAATGAGTCTAAGTTTTTAAAAAATAATGCAAATTTAACGGAAAGTCACCGCTTAAAAGCAAATGCACGTCAGTCTTATAAAATACTTTAGATTGAATTGTTTTTAGTTTAACCAAAAGAATAAAATTCCTTGATTTCAATCTCTGCACCTTTAAGAGCCACTTTTTCATTACAATGTGAAGCAAATACATAATTCATAGTTTACTCTGATTAAAAGGTATTTGTTGTTAAAATACTTTATGGCACCCACATAAACATGTCAAATAAGAAAGAAAAAAAAATAAATAAATCACAGCAAGTTTATTAAAAACATGCAGAAAAGAAAACACCTTTCACACAGAAAAATCTTGTTTTTGTCAAAGTTAAAAAGAAAAGACAAGGAAGAACCGCAAAAGTACTGAAGACCATTTATGGCCATTATTCATGTGTAAAGATCGAAGTCTATTCTTCTTGAGTTGTAGAACTGAGAACCTTCCTGGTCCACTCTCCTGCAGTACACTCCGTCACTGAAATAGCCTTCATCCACCCAGCCCTGGAAAACAAACAATAAGAAGATTAAAACTCCACCAGGTCCATCAAAGGGTCACAAGCTACTTTACAAGTCAATAATCTGACAAATACAATGGGATTTAACACTAACTTTAAAGGTACAAAAAACAAAAGAAAGTGTTTACTTTTTTAATACTCTTATTATAATGGTAGACATAAAATGCTGCAAAAAAGTTGCAAAACGTATAAAACAAAGAATTAAACACATGCCTTTTTGCACTACTGTCAATTATGACTTCAGTAAGACACGATTTAAAAAATAAAATTCCTTCTATCAGACAACATCCGGTTTTCTCAGCTCTTCTGTCCAGTCAAGTCTCAGAAACCCCAGGTTGTTGTTGGACAAGTCTGTCCCTGGAAGGTCACTCAAAACCGAAAATAAAAAACTGTTTTCAATCATCTGAGGAACATGTAAAAATAAAGCATTTTATCTCAATCTGATCTGGCAGCAATAATTCATGCTTTTATTTGTTCTCATTTAAAAATCTCTTTTTACCCATTTTAACAAATGTTCCCTAAATCGTCTTCAGCTCGTCCAAAACTCTGCAGCAAAGTAGAACCAACAAACGAACACACATCACTCCTCTGCTGTCTAATTTGGCACAGACTCTGAACAGATTCTTTATTCTGTAGACAAAATAATATAATCAAATATCTATGCTGCATTTTATGCAGTATTTTAATACTTTTACTTATCAATGATTTTTCCAGTGTGAGCATATGTTTATCACTAACGTATTTTTGTAACATTCAAATTTGCATCGTCCCTTAAAAGGATTTGTACATTAATAAATTTGAGGAAAATAACCTGCATCTGCTGGCTGGTGAAGGGGCCATAGACTTCTGAGTTTTCCTTGTTGTCCCATTTGTACTCCCACATCACTTCCTCACTCACTAAAAAGATTAATAAAATGAGTTACCTGGCATGTGATGACAACCAAAAACCTTCAAATGTTACACAAAATTACCTTTTTTGTCTTCTTCCTCCTCTTTGTCTTCTGAGTTTTCCCCAACTTTCTCATCAAATCTATCCCCAAACATGTCGAGTTCATCCTCATCATCGCTACCCCTGGGTTTCTGCCTGTCTGCGGGCTGCTTGCTCTTCATGCTCTTCATCAAAAACCCTAGTTTCTCATAAGTGTGCTGATAGATTTCAAACATCCCTGATCCAACTAGTCTGTCGGCGAGAGCTGTGAGCCTATCAAGCTTCTCTGCATCCCTGTTGTTCTCCTTTGTGGGTTCACTCTCTTTCCTCAGCTTTCCCTTCTTCCCTCCAAGGCCTCCTAACCGGCGGAGCGCTGTAGCAACAGTTTCTCCTGGTTCCAATAACTCCACTACAGCTTCAGTGAGCTGATGCTGTGTGTAAGATGCTAGGGGGTCCTCCACAGGTGTCTCCTCCTCCTCCTCTTCCTCTTCCTGTTCATCTCCGTCTACCTGCTTTTCCTCCCTCTGCTTCTCCTCCTCAGCCTCATCCTCATCACCAGCTCTGCGCACTCGTTTGGCTCCGAGACCTTTCTTCTTCTTTTTGAAAGGCTGCTCTCTTATTTTTACCTGTAAAACAGGAAGACGTTTCCTTCATTCCATACTGACTAAAAGCAGTCCATGTACGTGTTTCTTAAATTAGGATACCCAGTCTATGTTGTCGAGCCAGTTGTCTTTAATCTCTTTTTCCTTTTTGATGAAATAGTTTCCCTCTGAATCAAAGTGACCTTCCTCCATCTCCTCTTCTAGGTTGAAAGGTGTAATAGATACTCCTTCGTCATAGTCGATAGTTGCTCCTTCTTGGCCTGAAAACACATTTTCTTACATTATTCTGTAAGAACATATTTGTAACATTTTGATTAAATATTTAATTTAATTAAAAAACATCCAATTTAGATCATTTTTCTAAATAAAGAACATTAGGCCTTACCCTCCACATCATCACTGGCTAGAATGTTGTATTTGCTGTGTTCTGAGTCTCCTCCTTCATCCTCTTCATCACTGTCTAGTGAATGTTTACCCTTGAACCTGGAACCTGGTCCACTAACAGCCTCACAGCTCTATTTCAACAACAAAACAAAGTCACAATTATGTCACTTAGAAATAAAAGCAAAACAAATGCACTTATTTTGTGATATACACCTAAAAAGCACAAATTAAACAGTAAAATAAGGTAATGCTTCACTAAAAATGTGTTTTTGTTCTATAACACAGCGTGTCTTACTTCTCAGCTAATAAGATTAGACGTCTGCCATATTCTGAATTGGAAATTCATTCATTCATTCATTTTCCAATCCGCTTTATCCCTTTCGGGGTCACGGGGTTGCCGGAGCCTAACCCGGCTACTCATGGGCGAAGGCAGGGTACACCCCTGGACTGGTCGCCAGTCTGTCGCAGGGGCCACAATCACACACCCATACACACTCACATTCACACCTACGGATAATGTAGAGTAACCAATGAACCTATGAAGGATGTTTGTGGACGGTGGGAGGAAGCCGGAGTACCCGGAGAAAACCCACGCATGCACGGGGAGAACATGCAAACTCCACACAGAAAGGTCCCCCAGCCAGGACTTGAACCGGGAACCTTCTTACTGTGAGGCAGGAGCGCTAACCACTGTGCCACCATGCAGCCCCGAATTGGAAATTAATTTAGTTATAATTCCTGTTTTGTCTGGAAAAAACCCCACATTTTTAACAGAAAGTGTCCACTTGTACTGAGAACTGTTCTCTGTTCATGAGCTTTTATGTTGGCAAGAATTCAAATAACTAATAAACGTTATAACTTACTAGCTATTCAAATGCAGTTTTAGAATATAACAAAATAAAGTAAAAATTCTTCAAAATTACTGGACTAATATGTCAAAAGTCGAGTTAATCAAACGAAGGAAATAGATCAGAGAGAGAAAGAAAGAAGTGCATTACAATAATCTATTCTATATGCTATAAAAGCATGTTTCAATATTTCAGCACTGGCTCTAGAGAGAAAGGATGTCACTTGCAAATGCACCATTTAAGGATGTGCTTCAAAGGTAAGATCTGCCTCAAAAAAAATAACACACTGAGGTTTCTGACCTTATTGCACACATTCGGGTAAAGAGTTGATACGTAAAACTGGACCTTCAGCTTAAGGATCAACAATTCAAATATGTTTTATCTTGCTTTAGAAAATCCACGTTTCAATCCATCAATGTTTCAATATCAAAAATACAGTTTAAAGGTCATCAATGGATCCCATGTCATCAAGACACAGTAAAATGCAACAGAGTGTCATCTGCATAACTTTAAACGTTTATGCCGTGTTCCCTGGTGAAATAACACACATCACTTAATAGTAGTATGACTAATAACAAAAGACAACTTTATAAAAGGGGTTATGTTTATCCAGATGAAATTTCAGTAAACCAAATGCAGAACTGACTAAAGTCATAATTCACTACCGACTAATCAACTTAAGGCTTTAACACAACATTACTTTCCTCTAGTTAGTATGAGAGAAGACCAGCTTTACCTTCTTCTTGGTGACTCCGTCGTCATCCAGATCAAACTCTTCGTTCCCGTCTTGAAATGTCACTTTTCTTTTCGACATGGTGCTGGAGAAGACAACAGAGCACCACTTTTACCCCCGCAACTACACACCCGCAGTAGCAATAACACGCATGTTAGCTTAGAAGCTAAACTGTTAGCTAACAAGAACACAGCGCATGCAGAACAAGTGAGCGCCTCGCCACCAAGCGACACAATATATGAAAGTCAGACAACGTTCAACGGCAAACACATTTTATTTTTTAAAAACGACTTTATGGCTGTAAATAAGAAACAGATATAGCAATCGAGCGTGGTAAAAAACCTGCAGAAATTGTCAACGTTCGCTGTCGCTTCTTGTTTGACGGAAATCTCGGTTTAACATTGTCCAACAATGGCAAAATGACGCAACACCGCCACCACCTGGTGCGGAGGGTAGCAGCTGTCAACCTTGAATTATTTTTAAAGATTTTTTTAAAAAAACAGACTGAAAAAAACGTTTGTTTTGGGTTGTTTAAATGTTTTTTAAGCAGTATCTTTCTTTTTTTTTTTTTTTACTATACACATACATATATATATAAAATTACCTTTATGCATAATACATGTGGTTGGTTAAAGCAAGAATATTTTCTATTAAACTGTTTACAAATCTAGACATAAAACAATGTATTAAAAAGTTTTTTGTTTGCAATTTCAGCCATAAAATTACAATTGAAAATTACCATTTGAATTAAGCATAATTTAAGTAATTGAATCTCTCTTATAGCCATAAAGTCTGACTAAAGATTTGCATCTGCCCACAGCAGAGTCAATCACCTTCACACATCATATGCAATTACAAGGAAGCCATAACATAAAGAAATAAAAGCAGAAATGGCATTAATCTCCACTTCAGCCACAATAATCTCACTTCTTGACAGTGAAGCAGGTTGCAACTGCTTAGTTCCCTTGAGCTCCAGGCAGACTCAACAGAGAATATAACGTGTCAGGGTATTATTACCAGGAAGTGGGTTGAGTTATTTATATTTTAACGCTCGTCCTTCGGTGCCCATGAGGGAACCGACTTTAGTAACTTGATGTTAAATATTAAAACATTGTCTGGGCTGGTCGGATCATCCTGACAGCAAACAACAGGCTTCAAATATGTAGCGACGACAAGAATCAAAAGAAAATATGTCGATCTGAATAATGAAAGGGCTGCGTGGGAGGCCAGAGTGACCCTTACTGCTCTACAAAAGGTAAGTCTGAGTCACTGCTGTCAATTCTGCAGTGATGTGAACAGCCAAGAGGAACATTTTGTTTTTAGACATTTGTCAAATTTGTCCCCGTCTTTACCTCCATATTGTAAACTACTTAATTGATTTTAAATATATAACATTATATTTAATTATTCTGGGTCCATTGGGGTTGATGGCAGGTGTGTGTGTGTGTGTTTTTTTATAATTTATTTATTAATTTTGTTTTTTAAAATTGATTTCTTTTTTTTAATGTGAATGCATTTGTTTTGCTTTTGATATTTAGGGTTGAAAGATACTTTTATTTTGAAAAGCCTTTTTCATAACTGGTATTAAAGTGTTCTCTAAATAAAGTTTGTTTTTATTCAATTCATATTCTGTTTTTACTGGCCTCTCAGGAGCTGAGGAACTGACATTAACAGGAAAAAAAACTGCTGGATTAGAGAACCAACGTCTTCAAGAACAAGTTGAGCCTCCTTTAAAAGGCTAAATGTAAAGGTTTGTTTGCTAAAAGAAACGTTATTTCCATTTTAAAATGGTTACTGATTCAGCATTCCAAAGTAAATGACGGATAAAAGTGGGATTTTTCATGCTTAAACGTGAAAAAACTTGTGTTTTGTCCAGCAAACAACAGGAAGTTTCAGGTGCAAAAGTGAGGAACACAAAAACTAAACTTTGCTCTGTTTTAGTACTGATTAAGAAGTGAAAATGAAACCAATAACTGCAAAGATGCACAGTAAAGTCACTTCATGTCTAAGCAGTAAAATGTGACTGTATTTTATGATCCACCAGTGTCTTTTTTTTAAGAGATAGGATGAAGGTCCATGAGAAGATTCTGACCCATTACTTGTCGTGCACGTCGCCGGTTGATCGAGAGGGCTACCTCAACAAAAAGGTCTCACAGCGTAAAGATGTCAAATGTCTTTTAAAAACACGAACAGTGGTGACATCACGGCTTTCTTCCTGACAGAAAATGAGAACCGCCACCTTCAAGCGGCGTTGGTTTGTTTTGAAAGCAAACTTGCTCTTCTACCAGGAGCGCCCAGCCGACCGTCACCTGCTGGGGGTCATCGTGCTGGAGGGGTGTGCAGTACGCTGTTTGGAGGCTGAAGAACAGTTTGCTTTCTCCTTGGTATTTGGGCCTGGACTTAAAACGTACACGTTTGCAGCAGAGAACCGTCAAACTCAAGAGAGCTGGGTGGAGGCGTTGATGTCAGCGAGTCACTGTAAGCTCTCCTTGCTGGTGAGGGACCTGGAGAGGCAGTATGAAGGTACATTTTTAAAAATACTCTTTGCAAAGGTCCACAACGCTCAAGAGGGAGCTGCAATCCCAAATGAGATCTCAAAACAGTATCATCACATGTCCTTTCTGTAATGTTGAATTTCCTTTGCTAATCTGCAGAAGCTAAACAGCAACAAGGTTCCAGAGCTACCAGCCCGTCTGGCAATGCTCTCAGTCTGTCCATGAACAGGATCTCATTGGGTGCGCTGGGCCCATCAGTGGACGTCAGGGAGGGGAGAAGTTTCAGTGCCAGCGCTGTTCTACAAGCTCCTCCAGCATCAACGAAAGGGGCCGCCAAAAAGTCCCCCAAACTGTGGTCCAGGAGAAACGCCTACGTGACTCCACTTAACGGGCCGGCTCCTCTGTACGGGGAGTGGCCTCTGGTCGGGTCAGACCTGATGGAAGAGTTCAGCACACTTCACCATTATTACGGACAGGAAGTGGAGAGAGTGAGAGAAGAGTGGCTGAGAAGTAAACGTGTGGAAGAAGATGGGAGCGAGGAAGACCTCATTGACCTGGGATGAAGGAAAAAAGGATTCAAAATTCTTTAAGAGGAACTGAACTTTGAGGCCCAAACATTTGAACACTTCAGTGTTGTCTTACATCAGTTTTCTATTTCAATAATTTAAAATAATTTAGGAATTACACATTTGTACTCATTTCTGGTTATTCTGAAAACCTGCTTCTATATTTATCAATATTTGAATTCACTGCAAGCAGCAAAGAATCTGCAGCACAAAACAACACTTTCATGATGAGAATTTGTAATGTTTTTTGTTGAAATTAAATTTAAAAAAAACTGATAATGTTTAAGATACTGTACCTATAAAAGGTTTGATTCAAAGCAGATTATTTTTAAACAAAATTTGCACAGATTTTTTTGCTAGTCTTGAAAATAACCACTTCTTCTTGCTGCTTTTTCACTTCTTGTAGTCTGGAAAATAGAAAAAAAAAAAACCTCTGATAAGGACAAATAGCTGATTTAAAATTGCTATTTATATTAGGATTAATTCTGTGGTAATTGCAGTGAATAAAAAAAAATTGACATGAGCAAAAAAGCATCTACATTTATTCAAATACAATTTCATCTGTTTTTGGCATTTCAACCATGTTTCATTTATTCCAGAAAACATAAATTTCTTTACAAAATTCCCAATTTTTACAGACAGTAATTTACTTTTTAATTTTAATTTTTGTTCTCAGCAGAACTAATTTAAAAAGTTGTGTTTGATCTATGCAAGTAGAACTGATTGAACAGTAGAGGGCGCTGCAGGAACAGGATTGAGTATGTTTAATGAAGGATGATATTTACAGAGTTTATGGAATGATAAAAGATACAAATAAAATAAAATAAAGATGCTTTGGAAAATTTTTACTTTTAAAATTAGGAGCAACACAACGTGCACTAATAAAATCAAACATAAAAACATATAAAACTACAGTTTTGGTGTTCATATCCTGTGAATAAAAAAGAAAATATGTTGGAGAATAAAAACAAAACAAAAACAAAAGTCTGGGGGAAAAGCTGAATAAGGCTTTCACCATGGGAGTAAAAGAATTTGCAGGAATACCATTGTAAAAAAAACTGCCCAAAACTCTACGATAGAATTCAGCTCCTTCAACATTTGCAGGAAAACGTTTAAAACCCAGATAATTCTGTGCATTCATATGTCTTCCAGTGAGACAACTACTTAGCAGAGGTGGGTAGAGTAACATTTCAAAAATACCACTATAGAACTTAAGTAAAAAGCTGTTACTAACATAACAAACTCAATACTCAGTAAGAGTTTGAGCAGAACAGATAACTCGTCTCATTTTTTCAGAGAACTTTTAAAATGTTAATGTTTTCAAACATTAACATTGAAAATCTGACGAACCACAACACGGCGCTCAGTTAGCCTGATTTTAGATTTGTGTGAGAAAAAAAACAGTATATTATTTCAAATACATGAAAAGCACAAATATCTGATATTTCTACATTTTTTATTATTATTTTTTTATTATTTAACACCACCAAATCTTCAGAGTTGCAAGAATTAACAATGAACTCTTATGCAAGTGAGACTTCCAAATACCATAACACACCCAAATATTTGTCTTCAGCCATGTTTAATTAAATTATTCTTGTAATTTTTGATGTATTTATTATAATTTCATTTCTTTATATCTTTACTTTGTATTAATACTTTATTAAATAAACCAGACAGCAAAATAACATCTTTTTGAGAAATGAATCATCTTTATTGTTTTCATGTTACACACCATCTCATTTTAAATGTTTATTAATTTGTTTTTTAAACATAACTTTTGCAACATTTCAGAATATTTATAAGTAGAACTGAAAGATGAATCCTCCTTTTCTCTTTCTTTCCTGCTTGCGATTGCATATTTTAGTTGTCATTTTTACCAGACAAGCCCCTCCCTCGGTGCGTCAAAGGAAAGTGTTCATAGGAAATGTAGTGAACCAGCTCCAACGGGGTAAGATAAATAAAAAGAACCTTTTATCCTGCCACACCAATCGATTAAAATGTACCTTGCATTTGATGTGTTTATGGGTGATAATGTTTTATTATAAAAGTATAATTATATTTGTACTTGTCATACACGTTCCAAAATAAAAGCACGAAAAATTACAAAGAAACTTAGAAAATGCAACCCATTAGAGTTTTTCTTAGTAAATCTACCCAGATAAAAGTGTTATTTTACACATTGAAACCACTCTTTCAAAATGAACAAAACAGACTTTAACCAAGTAAATGTAACTTGTTACCACTTTTGTTCCAACAATCAGCTAAAACCAACAAACAAAACAAAGGAACCAGAAGCCTGGGAGGTAGTAATGAAAGCCTCCAGAATGGAACATAAATTCTGGGGCCTCTCAGGTTGCATCATTTCCTTAAGCCTTCGCATAGGTCAAGCAGGGGAGCTTCTTCACATTCCACGCCATGCATACATGCACACCAATCATCTGAAGATGATTGATGGCTACAGAGGAGTGTGGGGAGACGAGTCATTTTACAGCCACCTGCATCGCTCCCACAACATGGGAGGTCATGCCATCAACCAGGAAAGAATGATCTAAACTTATATTTTTGAATAAAATAGAATTTGAATGTGCTGTTGAATGTGCTGTTGGATGGATGCAGATGTGCATCTCGAAGACTTCAGATTAAAATGTTAAACCAGAACGTGAGTCTAGAAAACATAGACAAAAATCATGCACTGTTTTTGTTCAAGTCAGATGTATTTTAGAGTTTTACGCATTTGGATTTAGATCTGTAGGTTAACTGAAGGATTGTGGGTAATCAAACATGGGTGCACAGATCCTTCAGAGAGGAGGCCTCAGACTTTGTTACAAAAAAGAAAACAAATATTATGAATCAAGATGTTTGATCAGCCAAAAGCTAACACTTGAACTTTGCACATTCAATGGAAGAAGAAACAGAAATTAAATACTTTTTAAAGCATATCCACTCCTATGAAAACACAAAAAGTTCCTCGTCCCTTTTTCAAAATAAAAACATCCTGAAGCTTTATGTTCAAAGCTTGTTCATAAAGCAGAAGTAAAGTCAGCTTTTTTACAAAATCAGTGACTAAATTCTTCTGAAAAAAGGATTTAGAAAGTGGAATGGCTGTGATGTAAAACAAATTAAGGGTGTAAACTACTGGGAAAGGTTGTTATATGTTAAATATACTGCAGTGTTGTTGAAAACGCCCTTAGATCACTGCACCACAAAGAAAGACTTTAAATAACAGCAACAAAAACAAATACTAAGATAATAGCAAATCCATAAATCACAGATTATATTTAGTATTGAAATGCATCTGATATTAGTCTTTTAAAACAAGCAAAAAAAAAAAACCAAACATAATCTTTAATGGCTTTTTATGCCAACCAGAATTCAACAAAATGGTGAAAAACTGTAACATTTTTAGCTTTTGCATTAAAAAGGTCAACGATCAGCAGGAACCGAGGCTGTTTTAGTCTGGCTCTGCGTGTCCAGTTAACATTTCTCTAATCCCTGCTTTTGTCAGGTCACAACAGACTCATCGCTGACTGTCAGCAGAACCTCAAAACGACCACAACCAAACAGCAGAAATAGATTCGGCTAATAAACACATCGAGCAAATGAGTCAGTGAAACAAACCCAGATTGTTTTTTAAGGTAAATTTGGATCTAATCCTTAAAAATATCAAGCATTTGGCTCTTGGGGGCCAGCTCATTGGCAGACCGTCAAGTTTATTTAGCTATTTTGGTCGCTCTCAGCTGCCCCTTTTATGCTCCCCTGGGAATGTCTGCAGCTTTCAAAGCTGCCAAGTAATCCCCATATATTTAAGAGAGAGGTGGGGCGGGGGGTAAGAAGGCGCAAAGGGGTGGGGTGGGAGCTTTGACAGGTGGGAAAGTCTTTCTAACCGGCGACATGCCAAACACACCTTTGTGGGGCGGAGCAAGGCGGCGGTTGCAGGTCTGATGATGTCGGTCGTTTCTGGGAAAAAAAAAAAGGAAAGAGACATAAAAGCATGAATGAGATCAGGAAGTAGAAGATGATTTAGAACTTTATTAGAATAAATATGATTTATAATTTTAAAAAATCAACAAACTGTTGCTCCAAATCAAGGAAAAGTCAATGTATCATAACATGTTTTACTTGTTTCATATTCTAATGTGTTTCTAAATGATTTAGCACTTAATTACGGGAAATGTAATAAACTTAATGCATTAAACAGTAATGTGAAACCTTTTTAAATAGCAGATCAAATGTTTAAATGTGTACGCTCTTTTTTATTACCCCTAAAGGAGAAATTGCATGCCAAATATTTTCCAGAAAAAAATATTTTCTTTTAAATGTATTAACATGAAAATGTCAAAAATATATTGAAAATTATTTTGTAGTCTCCCAAAACAAAGTAAAAACATGTATTTCTTGTAAATGAATCAAAAAGATTCGTTTTTTAATGTTTTTTTTTACATTAATGCATGTCTGCAGCACTAACCCTTTTTTTTGGGGAGATCCCTAAATGTATCCATGCATCCATCTGCACCAGGGCTGCTTTAAAAAGCCACCAGTGCTGTGAACTTACAGGGCAAAAGCTGCAGCAGGAGTGGATATAAAATATAACATTGCATTGGGCATCACAAACCAAAAATAAAGTCCGACACCAGCGGCTTTCTGCAAAGCAGATGGAGGTGGTCAGGAGGAGGGCAGAGGGACCGTGTCCAGCGGTCCAAGTAAGCATCTATGTCCTGAATGTCCTTATTTGTCCACATGGGACTGCAAACATGGTGCAGAGTCCCTCAGCTATCAGGTTTACTTAATTCCAAGACTCCTGAGTCTATTTCTGATCTCCTGTAAGGTGATATGCCAACCCGGCATTCTGTCTCCTTCATTTTTACCATCAGTTCATGGTTGACCATCCTCTCACTCTCTCCCTCTCCTTTTTTTTAATTTGTTTTATAATCCCCATCCAAACTTAAAGTGGCGGCTAAAGATAGCCCGGCCTGTAGAGCAGTATATAAGCCCCCGGGGATATACGTAAAACGCGGCTTCACACTGTCTTCTCTTTCTTGATCACCCAAAGCTCCACTCATAGCTTCTCAAGATGGTGAGTACCAGAGCGCCTGCATCAGTGAACTGCCGTCATGGGAACATCTACAGGAACCAGTGGGATTTCATCTCTGTTTCATCAACCTGGAATACAGACAGCAGCAGGATCTGGAAACTTTTAGGAATCAATTTGGGGCAAAAGCAGTGAGATGAGGAATTTCATTCTAAAGCTAAAGATTTAGCAATATTTAAGTGTACTACAAGTATGCTTACTCTAGAGTGAAAGTTCACTTTCTAACTTAATAGTCTGAAAAAGTATTCTACATGCTATACTTATGCTCAAGTACACTTAAATAAACTTTTTGCTCCAAGCATTGATCGACAGAATGGATACACTTCTTAACTATCACAGACTTTTTTTCCTTTGGAAGAAAACACATCTGTGAGAAGCAGATGAGGGGTTAAATGTATTTTTAATGTTCCTCCTCCAGGCACCAAAGAAGGCCAAGAGGAGGCAGGCAGCAGGAGAAGGCGGCTCCTCCAACGTGTTCTCCATGTTTGAGCAGAGCCAGATTCAGGAGTACAAAGAGGTGAGGCTGTACCTGAGAAGTTACCGGGAAATCTGACAGATTAGAGGGCCGAGACTGCACTGCAGTTGCTGTTTTGTCTGCCTCGCATTTTGTCTTGACAACAGGCTAAGTATGAGCATGTCATTAGACAGGGTGTTGAAATTTTGATGGCCTCTGAAGCTCACCTTTGACCTGCTGCTCAGCTGTCATGAAGACGTCTCCTTCCAAGCTCCTCCTCCTGGATGGAAGCCCCAAAGGAATGGCCAGACGACTGGATATTAATGCAGAAATACAGAGTTGAACAAGTGAAGAAATGCAGAAAAAGCATGAAAGCGAAGTTGTGTTTATTGGCGTAGAATAGACGGTGACGTCTGCCTCAGACAGAAAACATTCCTCCAGCAGCAAGTGATACGTGCTTCCACTTATGGAAGATATGATACGATGATTAGGATGATCTTAGCGCATTGCAAAGATGTACGGATACCAGTGGCACAAGCGAGAGTCCAAGAGAGGCTAAGAGGTAAGAAGTGAGAGGGCGGGGAGATAAGCCAGTCTAAGAGGTTATCTAAAGTTTCATAGCTGCATCCCAGTAAAAATTAGACAGCTGTTCTATGAAGATATGTTCCCAAATTAACTTGTAAGAAAAGACTGCAGACGCACGCCCTCCTCCTGCTTCACTCAAGGCCACTTGGGGTGCAGCCCCTTTCTTGCACAGTATCATCTAAAGACATTTGCGCTTTCCAGATGCTTCTGTAATTGCGAAACCGTTGACAGAAATGTCCTGAAAAAATGACATCCACACAGACGTCAAAACTTCCTCTGCTTCACAGGCCTTCACAATCATTGACCAGAACAGAGACGGTATCATCAGCAAAGATGACCTCAGAGATGTGCTGGCGTCAATGGGTGGGTTTTCCTGCAACAAAATCTGCTCCGTGATGAAGCTTCGAGTTTGACGGTGTTTGCTCTGATCAGGCCAACTGAACGTGAAGAATGAGGAGCTGGAGGCCATGATCAAGGAAGCCAGCGGCCCCATCAACTTTACCGTCTTCCTCACCATGTTTGGAGAGAAGCTGAAGGGTGGGCCACCGCTGAAGAACCGGATCAACCGTTTTTCTTCCACATGAAGATTCAGCTTCTTTTCCTCTTTTCCATGCTAGGTGCCGACCCCGAGGATGTCATTCTCTCTGCCTTCAAAGTCCTGGACCCCGAGGGTACCGGATCCATTAAGAAGGAATTGTAAGTCCCTGTTTTTCTATCATGTGTGTCCAGATACCACAGAGAGACGTTTAACTCTGTTGCTTCTCCAGCCTTGAGGAGCTCCTGACCACTCAGTGCGACAGGTTCTCCCAGGACGAGGTAATGCTCCCTTTTGACTGTTTTAGGTTCAGACCACAACACTAAAATAAAGATCTCTTTTTTGATGAAAACAAAGCAGGAGATTTATGTTCAATCTTTTCCCTCAGATTAAGAACATGTGGTCCGCCTTCCCCCCAGATGTGGCCGGCAACGTCGACTACAAGAACATCTGCTACGTCATCACACATGGAGAGGAGAAGGAGGAGTAAAGAGAAAACTAGAAGACAAGAAAGACAGCTATCCTTCTGCTTTCTGCCTTCCCCCTACCTCCACTGTCCTCCTTTTCCTCCCCGCTCAACAAAGCCGTCACACTTGCACATGAGATTGTTGAGGCCTGTAGAAAATCTGCTTATGGGGAATAGGGATGGTTTTCAATAAAATGATCCTGTAAAGTCCTTTCCAACTGCAAGCTTTACTCAAACCTTCTCCTTCCTTCCTCCTTTCACGTCATCCTCTTGCGGGAACAAACCACCTGCTTCCTGCGGCACCGCAATGTGGTTTCAAGGGCCTCATTCCAAATTTTGAAGATGTCCTCCGAGGTAGAGCACAGTGAGAGGAGAAACAGTTTCCTCTATCTTAACTTTAAAACCTAAAAGCAAAAGAAGCTGAAGGAGAGGAAAGGAGAAAAGACAAAAGAAAACATTTCAATCTTTGATTTTTTTTCCCTTCCTCTCCATCCATCTCCTCTTTTCCATAAGCCATCTCAAATCCAGCATTATGCATTTCCTCTGTAACCAATAAAAGGGACAAAATGTGAATAAAACAACTTTACTTTTTGTACAGTAGTGTGTTTGTTCAGTGAATTTATGCAGAGACTCAGCAGTAAAAGCCTGCAGGTTTACGGTGACGTACGAGTCTGAGTCTCGCAGAAGCAAACGGAAGAAAGTCAAACTTTTTATCCCGGTGGCTGCGAATGACTCACAAAAGCAAACAGATCATGAAATCAGACAAAAAAACAGTGATGTCTTAATATATTATGGTTTATTACTCATCACAAATGTCATTATTGTCATTAAGTATAAATACAACAGTTGCTGATCTGAAGGAATGAACTCATTTTAGCTATGATTTAACTTCACTTTCACTGGAGTGACATGTAAACTTAAAGGACAAAGACGACGTGGCAGAGAGAACAGCCGACAGGAAATGAGCAAAAACCTCAGCCGTCACGGGAAAACGCACAGAAGGAGCCGAGTTCCGCCCGGCGTCGCTCCAGCTCTGAAGAAAGCCTTCCGAACAGGAGGTATTGCTCATAAAATGTAGTACAGAGGACTGAACATGTGCTTAAAAGACCCACAGCAGCACAGAATTCAGCTCTCCAAAAGTGATCGCTCTGCTGTCTCTACAATCAAGGACAGAGGAAGGATTGCATAGAGGTGTTTCCTTCACCAACCCAACACGGATTTATGCCTTTGACAGCATTTACGTAAAGCAGGGACATATGGAGACATCAATATATCCAAATGACACCATTAAAAGAGCAGAAATGAGCGGGGAAACCAGTGAATACGGGTGTTAGGTTGGCTACACTTGTATGAAAGACTAATCATTATCTATGAAAAAGTACAGTTAGAGCATCAGTGCTTTTTTTACACCAACTGAACATACTGATGGGGTTCAGTGCCTTTTCATGTATGCATAAATATGTTACAGTACAGAACACTGTGTGTAAATACATCAGGAATGTGGTTCAGAAGTCAATAGAGCGAAGGGGAAGCTGATAAATCCCCTCCCACAGTAGAGATCTCCATCTGAAGAACTTCTGTGAACGTTTGTTCTCGAGGACGCCTGATTTTCCTCACTAATGTCTGTGTAATACTGCACTTTCATTACTGGAAGCCTGTCAACTTGACCCAAAATTGGCGGGAACAAAAAAAGAAAACAAACAAAAAAAAAAGACCAATCATGCATTTGTGATGAAAAAGCAGAGGACATGCCAAAAGGTGAATGAAAGAAGAGAAAAAAATGATCTCCATGCAGCAAAACTCTGACGTTCGCCATCGTTCCAGTCTACCAGGTGTCTCCTCATCCTTTAGAAAAATAGTGGGATTGAAAATAATAATTCATAATATAATATATTTCCTTAAATTAACCACTTTGTACATAAATACACCATATAGCCCACAGGTCAAAGACCAGAGATTACTGCTACATTGGCACTCACCCGGCACCTCCAGTCAAGTAGCTTCCTATAAATCCTCAAAGCAAAGATTTTGAACTGTTCAGACCAGCTTTCAGGTCTCCAAACCCATGGAGTGCTTAAGCTCAGCGACCCAAAGCACAAGTGCAAAAACACATCCTTCATTCCTTCCAGATGCATCAGATCATATTCTGTTCAACGTATGTTCTTTTGCGAGACAGCAAAGTACTTTTTCTTCGACGAAATCAGCGCTCGTTCTTTACAGGACGTTTGGTCTTTGTGATGAATGCACCGCCGGCACACAAGTCCCCAACCATAATGTGCCAGCTTTCGCACACTTCAGCCAAAAAAACATATAAACTGCAGCATCAAAAAAAACCAACAAAACAACTATACACGCTCCCCTTTTCGGATGAATTCAGTTCTGTTTGTCCGTTAAAACCCAAAGTGACTGAACTGTGGTTTGACCTGAGGAGAAATATAAAAAGCAGGCAGAGGAGGACCACACACAGCAAACACATGTCACTAACCTACTAAGGCACACACTCACAACATTTAACTAGACAATAAATACGTCCTAAAACAACACGACCAACAATCCTGCCTTCAGTTCTTGCGCTTGAGATGAAAATGTTCCCTGGCAGCCTGATCCCAGATGAGGCGTGACGGCACAGATGGGGTGTGGGACACATTTTTAAACTATTAACTGTAACAACTTGTCTTATTTTTTGCTAAATTCAACCTTTTAACGTTGATTAAAGTATTGATTAGGCAATGTCTAATTAAAAACAGACACTGAAAAAAGTCTGCACTCCAGTTCTCCCATTTCAATAAAACAAAGTGAAAAATGTGGGAGGAGCTAAAGCGCCATCACGGTTCTTCAACCACATTGAATGAAAGGATGGATTTACAGGAGGCCGGTGGGATGAAGGGCTTTTTGTTCGTCTGACCTCTTTTTTTTATTTTTGTTTTGTTTTTCTCCCTTTTCATTATCCTGGAGGTCAGGGGGGAAACTAGGCTGAATCTTTCGCAGCTGTGGCTCCATTTTTATTTTCTGCCTCTCCTCCTCCTTTCTCTTTCTTCTTTATCACTTTCTTCTTCTCTTTCTCTTGCTTCTCCTTCTCTTTCTTGAGCCTTTCTTTTTCAGCCTTTTCCTTGTCCTTCTTTTCTTTCATTTTTTTCTTTTCGTCTTCTTTTTCCTTCTTCTTGTCGTCTTTGCTTTTCTTCTTCTTCTTCCCTTCCTCCTCTGCAGCCGGGGCATTGGCTGAAGGCGTGGCGTCTTTTGGTGGAGGGGGGCATGGCTGCAGAGGAGCGTTGTTTGCGGTAGGAGATGGGATGGAGGGAGTAATTTGCTCTGATACAACCAGGGGAGATGGGGACAAAGTGTTGGGTGGGGCTGGGCTTTGTGTTGAAGTTCCCTCAACTAATGGAGACTCCACAAGAGATGAGACAGCTGGAGCTGGGGGGCTCTGAACGTGAGCTGACAGGGGCTTCTGACCGGTCCCTGGAGGGATGGGCGGTTTGAGACTCGTAGCTCGGCCTGAGGCCACCGCAGGTGGAGATTGATGTGGCGCGCCTTCTAATCCCGACGGCCCTGAAAAGGAGCCTTTTTTTGGTTGGGACTGGAAAGGAGCCTTTGATCTTCTGAAGCCAGGGAGTGAGAGAAGGCTGGAGGAAGCCCTGAGCGGTCCTGGAGGTGGGATCGGGCTTCCGAGAAAAGAAAAGCTGCCTCCCGAAGTGATGGCGGCAGCGCGCCGCTTGTGCTCATAGACGGCCCTTGTACCGTGAAGTCGGCGGCCCGGTTGGTGCATCAGCTCCCCCCTCGATTCCCTCCATTTCCTCACCTGGACGCTGCACTCCCTCTCGATGAGAGTTTCAGTCACTGGGAGAGCAATGACCTGAAAACGGACGCGTCAGACAAGGTCAAGAACCGAGCAGAGGAAGTGGCGCTCCATGACTCACAGCTCTTGTGTCTGAGTAAAAAATAGAAGCCTCACTGGGTCATGTCCAGACTCACCTCCTGTACCAACAAGTCCTCCCGGATAGTGTCGGGGGAGATGTTTCTGAGGCGCTCCATGGTCTCGTACATGCCCTGCAGCTCCCGCAGTTTATCCACAGATCCTAGCATCTGCTTCAGCAACACCAAACCAACGCGGAACACTATCTTCACTCCTGCAGTCACACACACACGACGTTTCATTTCTGCACAACGCAAATCGCCTGAGTTTCAGCTGTGAAGACTTGTACCTTCACAAAAAAACATGTCCCACACACGCAGGACGCAGGACCAAGGCAGCGTGCGTGAAAAGATGCACATAAACCACTCGGTCATGTAGAGAATCGGATCTATCTTGAACTTCTTCAGATGGCGGTAAGCCATTGGACATGTGCGACGCAGCAGAGAGAAGAAGATCTCGCCATCCAGCTGGATTGCTTCCTGGAGACGAGAAGCAGCGAATCACTGAAGATTGTGATCTGACAGGACAGGACAGGAGGACAGAGGCTTTTCTACTCACCAGGCCGGCGCTGTAATAACCAGGAAGATACTTCTCACAGATCTGGACAAGGCACCAAAACGCTTGCTGAAAAACAGAAGAGTGAAACAAAAACGCTGATTCATGTCTGAATACTGGGCTGTATCACCGGTATATTTCATAAAATCCAACTCCGATCATATTTTGATTCATTTTAAAAGCTTTCCAAACGGTCTTTCAATTATGATTATGTTGTTTTTGGCCAAAATAAAAAAAAAACCTCTTGTTTTCTAGGACATAGTTTCTGCAGAACGGCAGGACTTTATCAGAAATTCCCCTCTGAGTTTTTTCTGCTCCTGATTCACAACAATTTCAATAAACACTCAAAAATGCCATTTTTAGCTTACAATTCTGAAACTATGTCCTCAATTCTCAGAAAAATGCCTCAACATGTTTAAAACACCATTTTCATCAAAGTCTGATTCATTTAAGATTAATTTAATTGTTGTATTTAGTACGTACACTTCTTTCATTGATGTTTTCATTCTAAAGACTTAGTTTTGTATTTGTAAAGAGCAAATGTGAAAAAAATACATTAATTTATTAGACTCTATTGTGTTATAGTAATCAATAAACATTCCATTTTTGTTGCATGATGTCCAATAATGATCATTTCTGTAATACTGTATAGTTCTGATTATAACGAGAAATGTAATATTTCTTTCTTTTTATTTTATCTGTACTTGGACTAATGTGTGTTAATTATAATAGATGCTATGACCCAGATTCTGAAAAAAAGATAAAACATATTAAGGAATGGGATTGTTTAAGTTTGTCAACAAGATAGTTTTCTTTTAATTTTATAGATTTTCTAATCAATTTATGGATTAATATCTCACATAGGTTTGATATATTTATGTATTTTTATTGTCTTTTCTGTCTTTTTTTCATTTGCTTAAAATTACTCAAGTTTAGTTGTGAAATTCCCAACCAGAGTTGTTTTAAACCATTTTACAAACATCTATAACAGCAAAAGGTTAAACTTTAGATTCCTAGAATCAGATTCAAATAAGTGTTTTCTCAGGTGACAGAAACAAGACACCTTAGTCCTTTCTGGCTCTCACACACCTGCTGCTTTTTTAACGTGTTCACACTCGGTTTTGAACGCAGTCGTGCTTCAAAGAGAGAATCAAAGCACTAAACCTCTGAACCACAGCTCTCAGTCAGGTACAGACTTTACAACACGCTGTTGATGTGGCATCAAGCGGTCAATGAAGATTTAACAAGTTTGAGGAGCTGCAATCTCACATCGGCCTCAAGGGTAAAGTTCAGGCCGCAGGTGAAACTTGAGAGACATAATGTCAGCGCTCTTGAGGAACATTCAGCTTTCTTCAAACAGTGAGGAACCCAAAGGAAGGCTCAGTGATGCTTCATCAAACCAACAACTGTTATCAGATCAGTGGAGGCAGAATAAAGCTGCATTCACACCGAACCTCATTCGTGCTTCAATATTAAGTCAATGTACAGATGCAATCTGAGGTTGTGCGGTGCATTCTGAGCATCAGGCACGGCGGCGTGGTTGTCTGTATGTTTTCAGGCATCCCAGAGTCCTAATATCCGAACTTTGGCAAATAATTCACAAAGAATTCACGAATTCAGCTTTGGCCTGTAGCGTGCTGTGAAGTCCAAAACCAACGTGGAGGAGAACCTGACCGTTCTCCTACAGAACTTTATACTTTTTTCTTATTTGTATGAAGTCATTAATAAAAAGGTCCTCTAATTTAATTCCTATTTTTTTCACTCCTAATGCGGGACAGCAAATCATCGAACTGGATAACAGAGAGGCGAAAGTACCGCTGATAGTGGCCATCATTCAGATGCAGCTCCTGCAGTAGATGGTAAAGCTCGCCATACTGGGAGAGTTTCTGAATGAACTCTTGAATCCAGACACGATTACCGACGCTTTTGTAGAGCTCTTTAAAATAAAGAAACCTTGTCCCTACACATCATCTGTGCCATCCAGGCATTGTAAATGAGATATACAGTCAATGATCCCATGTACCGATGAGGCTGAAAACTTTTGACGGTAGCTCCTCCCACATGCGTCTGGAGCATTGAGTTTATGAACACATTTTGAGCAGACGTCAAGCAGCAAATTCCACACAAGAATCACATTCGGTGTGAACTTAGCACAAGAGCAACCCTAAAAGCGTGTGCACATGAATAGGTAGACTGTTAAACTGATTTATCTTTGTGCCCTTTAGACTAGCAGGAACTGAGTCACAAAACATAAAACTCGACCACACTGAGATATGGAGATTCTGAACACACCCTGAGAAAAAGTAGGAATCTTTCAGATATTTTTTATTCATTTTTGTAATTAAATATGAAAATAAACCCTTAGAAAGACTGCTATCCTAGTACCATGAATGTTTTTGCGTTTGTGAGAGGCTCTCACCTCAGCAGGCATATGCATGAGCAGCACAGCAGCCACTGGAGCCTGGGCCTGGCAGTAACCCTCGTCAGGCCGGTAGATGGTGTAAGCCTTCAGTATGCGATACAGATCCTGCTGACTGAAGGAACAAATACATTTGGATTTTTTTTATGTATTTTTCAAAGTAAGGTGCAGGTTTTCATGATGCCAAATCAAATATTATACTATTATAGCTCAGATTGAAAACATTGCTAAAAAAATTGCAATATTTAGACAGACAAAGAGCTATTGTTAATCACAGACCTCTGGTATTTCTAAATTTAGAAGGAACACTCATCTCTATTCTCTTAGCAGTCAATGATGATGCTATGAAAAAAATAAAAACAAGTTCATATTTTTACCCATGGCCACCGCGGGCTGCAAACATTTCATGAAAGGGGAACTGCCGGTGAAGATCCTTCTCAATAATGTCAAGCCATTTAGCTTCCCCTTGCTCCCTCTCCAGCTCCTGCAGTGACAAAGACAGTTTAAATTAAACTTATTTAAGGTTTTACACTTTCTGGATTTGTTTTTCTATTTTGTGAGTGAGTTAGCACAGAAGAAAACACTACAAAACTCTGATCAAATTTACGCCTGAGAAGAAATAAAAGCAGAAGTGAAACTCTCCCTAAAACAACAGTAACTGATGTTCCTGGTATCAAGCCTGGTCAGAGCAAAACCCTGATCAAAACTGAACAAAAAGGACACCAGACAGGCTGGCTGACTGGTCATTTAAAGAGGCTCAAAGCTACCTCGGTCTGCATCCCTTTGAACAAAATACCTTAAAAGCTGTTTTGCCTTCAAGTCTGTTGCCAAATATATTTCTGGTCATGCACTGTCCCTGTCTACTAAAAAAAAAAAAAAGCAGAAGCTTTTGTAAGAACGGAAAATTAATGAATATTTTTAAAGCAAAAGAAAATACACACCTAGATTAATTTAGAACTTTTTCAGGAAATACGTTTAAAGGAAACGAGAAAACTGTTGCGTTTTTTTTTTCATCACATAATTTTTGCAATCAATATTTGCATTATTATGGCCCGCAGCAGCAGGGTCCTGTCTGCAAGGACCGTATTGTTTTTACACGTACGAAAAGACCCCAAAACACACAAAAAGCCCTTTAAAAGGCCTCAATCCAAGGGCCTAAGCCCAAGCAGACCTGACCAGTGTGTAGTACAAGACAAAATACACACAGTGACACACTGAATCCTAGACGCAAATTTTTCTATATTGTTTCTGGAACGTTTTTTATTATTATTATTATTTTTCTTCTTTCTAACGGCGTCTTTGAGCGAAAATTACACCCCCGCCACATACCCGAAAACTCACCAAAATTTCTGGAGACCTAGGGAAAATTGAAAATGAATTTTCGGCATAGTGCACGACACCCCCCCAAGACGATGACGTCACGGCGAGCGAAACCGCCAAAAAAATGAATGGGCCGAAAATCGCTTATGGGGCTAAAAAAAAAAAAAGTGGTGCGTAGACGTGGGCGGGGAGGGTGCAGAGGCGCGTAGAGGCGGGTGGCGAGGGCGGCGGTGGTGCGTAGAGGTGGGCGGCGAGGTCGGGTAGCGCCTGCGGGCCATCCAACGCCGCTCGCGGCTTTAATTTTCTATTTAGATGTCAGCACACACCATGTTACATCAAACTCTTTTCACACTAAAAGACCTCACCTAAAACAATAAAGTTCTGACATTCAGGCTGTTTAGACTAGAATTTACAGCATAAAAGTGAATTCTTCATGCATACGACAACACAATGCAACATAAAAAACAACACTGAATTTTCCTCTATTACCAGAATTGTAACAAAGAGCAGAGATTGTGTCCAGTTTTAAAGGTTTTACCTCAAATTTGCCTGGGTTAGCATGCAGAAGTTCTTCACTGTTGGACAGCAGCTGCCAGGCTTTGGACCGCAGAGAAGAGGGAATCCCCTTCCTGCAGCGCAGCTTCACCTGTAACACAAACACAGATGTCGTAACACACCGAGAGGTCGAGCTACTCCTTAAAGTGGCTTCGCATACCTTCTGGAAGCGATGCTTGACCCACTTATCCCAGTGGGCGAACATCTCGAGCCATTTCATTTCTCTCTGCCGGGCAACTTCCACTCGAACATCCTTTTCACTGCAGGAGAACAAGAACATTACAGACATAATCACTTTTTCACTTACTAATAAAAAAAATATTCACAAAACACTGCTGAAGCGCTGTGTGAGTGAGCATCTTCAGCTGTAACCAGAATCTCCTGCCATTGGCGATGTTAGATCAATAACATTTTAATTATGTATTAGCAGAAGTGCATTAGCCTGTCTGAGAAACAGCAGAGAATCTGACAAAAAAGAGGCAGTTGGGTGGGGTGATACCACAGACATGGTCCACACACACTGAGTCATTCAAATCCTCTCAGCATTATCTGCATCAGACCAAAGAGAGATAAAAAGACGAGCAACACAGAATGGGAGGAAGAGGAAAGCTAACCTGGCTCACATAGAACTAAATGGATAATCAAAAAGATAGTTGAGCGGAATGTAGCTTGGTCATATATGATTTGTTATGTGAGACTAGTTATTTTTTTTATTCCCACCAAACTATATTTTAAGAGTGCTATAAACCTATCTGTCCAAAATAAGATTAGTTTAGGACTTACTTAGCTTCACTGTACTGATTCCCACCCAGGAAGCCATATTTATCTGTGCGTCTGACAGTGAGGCCATTGACCTCTGAGTCGGAGCCCACAGAGCTCCCGTCCTCTCCCAGTCCAGACAGGGACTCCAATGTTCCCGACATCAGGCTGGCTGATTCCAGGTAGCTCAGGGTGTCGGGGGCCGGCCGCGGGTTGGAGTTTGGAAAGGCGGGCTCTTGGATCATTGGGACTGTGGGGCTTGAGTGTCCAGCTCGGGTTGGAGTGTTGAAAAGTTCTTGCTTGTTGGGTTCGCCAGATAAGTGAGGCTTTGGGGACAAAGGAGGCGGTTTGCTTAGAGGCTTCTGCTCTTGATCAACTGGTTGAGGAGCAGTTTCTACCTTAGCTGGTGGTGCAGCTGATGGAGCAGGTGTGGAATTCAAATCGGGCACTTTCTCAGATTGACCATCCTCAGTGGGAGGGTTTGGGTCATGGCTGACCTGCACATTAGGGTACAGAGTTGGACCAACATCTTGATCAGGTGTGCTTGGATCTGAAAGCCCACTTGCAAGTTGTGGAGCTTCTGATGTATTCAGGAGTTTTGCGGCAGCCGGGACACTGTTGGTTTTTTCGTCCTCTATAAAAGCTCCATTTTTAGTTTCATTTGACTCCTGATTTCCTGACAATGCAGGGGGAGTTTCTGCTACAAGTTTTGCGGGAGTTGTGGGCAAATGTGGAGTTGACGGTGAAGCCCTTGAGGATGCAGCAGAAGCGTTTTCACTCAGAGCTTTGTCATTGTAAAGGGAAGACTTGGGTAGAGGCATTTTCTGAATAGATTCTGGTGGAGGGTTGCTAACAGGAGGGAGCACAGATGAAGAGGGACTCATGGGTGGGGCTGCACAGGGATCACCCAACACAGGCGGAGATGGGGATAACGTGGAGAGCTCAGCCATGGTTCCCCACTGATCTCTCTTTGAAAAATATAGAGAACAAATAAAATTAGCTTTAACAATTCAAAGAGAAAATATTAAATTAACAATGACTGTAAAGCAGGAAAAATCACTATTTTAAAAAGTGTAAACATTTATCTCCGTCTTAATATTAGTTTTATTTAGCAAGTAAACTTTTCAAATTAAGAGCCAGTAATTTGGATTGTAAATCAATTTTGAAAAATGTCACAATGGGTAATAAAGCATTTACCAAATAGTTGTTGTTTGGTAAAACGACAATACAATAGTAAAAGCTAAACTAAACATTAATAAAAAAGCTAAACATTACATATATATAAATATATATGTATGTGTATATATATATATATATATATATATGTATGTATATATATATATATATATATGTGTGTATGTGTATATATATATATATATATGTACAAATGTTATTTTTACATCCGCCGCCGCCATGCTTTTATTTTACTGTTTCAACATTTTTATTTTATTTTGACACAACAGCAGAACAGCTTTGCTAATGCAGGTTCACGCGCGTGAAGGCTAGCCGATACGCGCGTGAAGGCTAGCCGATACGCGCGCGGGCGAAGCAGCAAATAACTCTTTGTTGTCATTCAGCTAAGACGCCCCGGCGACACAACTTCCCGAATCAGCAGCAACGGTTTAATCACAGTTCCAAGCGCCGAGGCCCCGGCTGAGCGGCGTCCACGGCCTCACCCTGCCCACTGCATCGCCCAACGACAAGTCCATCTCCGATGGTGAACTCACCCTCGACCAACGTGTCACTGCGATCCGTCCTCCTGGGTAGCCAGGGGGTTCCTGTACATACACCCCCCCGCCACAGCTCCGGCTCCACAGGGTCCCAACCCGCTCGACCGGATAAAAACGCAGAAAAGTGCTGGCTGTTGGAGGAGCAAATGTCCCGCAATTAGCAAGCTAAGTTGCAAGCTAGCTAATTCTAGCCCCTTTTAACTATTAGCATTAGCGTCGTTCCTGTTAGCCGAGCTATATATCTGAAGGTTTCAATCGGCACAATTAGACATGCGCACTATCGGCCTCATCAAACGGAACAAAAAAACTTTAAAAAATATTAATTATCACTAAAAGAGTGCTACGCGTTCAAATTATTCAAGCTTAGCGGCTGCAGTGCACACTACCCGAGCACCCAGCATTTCCTACTGACAGCTACGTGCGCGCGGTCGTCGGCATCGTGCACGTGCACGTACAGGAGACTCCCTCTACGGGGCAGCACCGTAGTGCCTCCGTCTGCTCATCTTAACATTCATTTATCACAATCACACCAACTATTAATATTATTTATTTTCTATTTTTTAAGCTTAAAAAAGTTTGAAGTAACTTATTATAAAATAAAAGGGAAAAAACTAGTTTAAGTCATTATTAATACACTTTTGAGTACAATTTCACTCATTACATATCCAGATACTTGGGTATTTCAACTTACTTACCTTACAAATTGATTTTTTCTAAGAGGTGAAAACATGAAGCATTTGAAGACTAAAATATGATCAAAATATATTTTTTTCTGCTTTTGATTGGTCACTCATATCCTTTTTTAATATACAAATCAAACTTACTAAGGTACATTTCCTGTTAGGCTTTATACACCTGGACACTTTATTACATTTTTTGTGTTGGATTTATGCTTTGTTCTGTTCTTTTCCCAGTTAGGTGCAGTTATTTAAACCTGCTTTTATGAAGCAGAATTTTTCTGGGTTCTTTTTTCTGTATGTTTTCCTGATTCACACATACCTCAGCTTTTCTGAGGTATTCTATGGCACAGGACTGGCATTCAGTAATCGAGGGTTTGATTCAGGTGATACCCAGAATTTTACAATGATGAGCTATTGACATCATTCAGGCAGGGGCGGCTGTTGAACACAGGAATGGTACGCAGGAAATAGCTCAGATGGTTAAGCATGGTTAAGAATTAAAGGTTCGATCCTCAGGGGATACCCAGAGTATAACAATGATGATAAGCTATAAACATCATCCAGACAGAGGCAGCTGGGTAGCTCAGTTGATTAGGTGGGGTTCAATTTCCAGTACATATGTATCCAGTATCCAATGAGGGGCAATTAACAACAGGGGTTATTAACTTGGGCAAAACATGAATGAAACACATGTCATGCCGGCTCAGCAGTCGCCCAACCAAGCAAGTTGTCAGATCTATGTCAGATGCTGGTAAACCAGCATCGATGGAAAGTAGTCCATTAGAACAAGACGGAAACAGGCCATGTGAATGTTGCAATACTCAAGTAACCCTACTCAGACAGGTTACATGCAGAGAATGCAGAGTAAATGGATGCCAAAATCAAGGCTACCTGCCAAACAATTTTCTAAGTACAACACAATTGTTGCACTCCCAACCAGAACTTGGGAACACAGTTACACCGAGTGAGGCAGCAACTGACCTGACAGACAAGATCATGTCTAGAATGGACACCAGGACACCCCCACACCAACCACAACGCTTGAGTAAAGTACTACCAGAAAGTCTCCTGGAAACTATGAATGAAGCATTGAGGGCAATTCCTACCACAAAAATCACAGAAACAGTTTACACTTTGGCAGCAGTGATCCTTGAAATGCTTGCTATAGGAGCAACCACGGGAGAAAACAATACCCATCATGGAAGCAAATAAACTATCAATTAACTGTGAAATAACATATTTCATGATATTTAGCAATCACAATATAAATACCAATTTCTCATTTGAAATTGCGGGCATTCAAATCAAACAAGTGAAGGAAATCAAGTTGTTAGGAGTAGTTATAGATGAAAAACTCCACTGAAAATCACATGTCAACTGCATTACAACAAAAATATCAAAAACAAAAGCAGTGTTTATAATGGTCAGTAGATTAAAAAATCATTTTACCTCATATATAAGTCATTGATTTTTTCATATCTGATTAACTGTATAGAAATTTGGGGGAAGCTAAAAAGACATCTAAAAACTCTATATTTACACTACAGAAACAACCAATAAGAATAACCACAGGGAGTAACAACAGGGACCCATCTACAACACTATTTATGGAGCAGAAAATATTCAAATTTAAAGACTAAGTAGTTAATTCCATTTTAAAATGAATGTATAGAGCACATTACGGAAGTCTGCCATATAACATACAAAAACGTTTGGAAAAAAAAGGAGCAATTACAACCTAGAAAGAGATATTCAAAACTAACAAATTCAGAACAAAAATGAAGAAAAAGGGTTTCAGTGCAGGGTATCAGATGATGGAATAATCTTGAGAAATCAATAAAAGATTCCAACTCAATCATTACATTATAAAAAACAAAAGCTCAAACAATATGAATTATAGGAATACCGGGAACGGTTTATAAAAAATAAAACAAATTCGGAGGCATTTGGTGTATTTTCTTTGTTTGTTTCTTGTTGTTGCTTCTGATGTTTTTGTTTGTTTGTTTGTTTAAGTTTTTTACATCCAGTTGATGTATTTATGTTGTATTACAAAGATAGATTTGGTTAAAATAGCTTGATTTGTTTAGCTTAAAAGGGCAGAGATAATATGTTTTCTTTTTTCTGTGCCCTTTCATTTGAACTAAAAACTAGAATATTAAGTAATTTATTGTTGTGTGCTATGAAAAGTAGATAAATAAAAATAACTCAATAAATAATGGCTTAGTGTATTTTATTGCTGATTTAAGCTATGGGTAAAGAACAACTTGTTACCACGAGAAAGCTAACACAAGAGGTCGGCTGAGGCCCATCTCTTCGATTTGGCTTTTAACTCATTTTTAAATTTTTTTATTTGTATTATTTTATTATATCTTATTATTTTACACCAGATTAATAATGTATTATTTTAATATTCCTTATTTTTAATGTTTATTACTTTTCATTTCTCAGCTGGAGCTTTTCCCTCTAGGTTGGATGCAGTTTCTAGATGGGGGCCTGCATCGCCGCCTTGCTGAGGTGAGGCTGGGTCACCCTCAGCTGCCCCTGGCTGATAATGCTCCTACCCCAAGGGACAGAGGTCCTGAGCATCAACGTTTCCTACAGTGCTCAGCCTGATGCCCAACTTTTATTTTTTTTTATTAAATGTACTTGTTTTTATATTATTTATTCTGGTGTGCAGCACTTTTTGTTACCAGGTATGAAAGGTGCTATATTTGATTTCATCTTTTATAGAAACTAATTGTTTAAATTCAAACAACCTGATTTAAAGCAGTTTTCCTACATACTTCAGTCAACCACTGGATGGCGCTGTCTCTTTATTACTTTTTCTGAATGAAGTCAATTTCTGTGTAGCAGGTTTGCATTAACATTTGTTTTTAACCAAAGAATATATATGTACAAATACATCAACTGTTTTTGCTGCTTTCTGGGTTAAAACAATGAAAGAATTAAAAGTTCTTCATGCCTGATTGAAACCGGCTATTCAGTGCGCTCACGACAAAAAAAAAAGTAAAATCTTTTGTAATACTTCACAAAAACACATTTTCCACACTTTATTTCTTTTTTTTTGGTAATGTTTGGGGATTTTCTTTGACTTTCCAATAACCCTACTCCACACGTTGCACATGTTTGGCTCACCTTCAGCATGTGCTGCCTGTCAAACTCCAGACTAAACATACATGATTATTTTTTTATTTCTGAATATACCAACACAATAAAAACTATGCAAATTAAAGGTAGTTTTCAGTGTGACAAATGTACCAGCATTGTGCTTTAGGATCTTTTTTTTTTGGCCCCCTTGACTTAGAGGCTGGTCCATGTTGTTGCTATAGAAACCACAAACTTCAACGGGACTCACAAACATGCCCGACAGCAGAAAGAAACACCTTTGAGATTAGCCATACGAGAAGAAAGATGACAAGCCTTTTTGTTTTTCAAAAAGAATAAAATGATCTCCAAAACAAAACAAAAAATAAAAAGCCTGGCGTCACCATGGAAAAAAACACCAGCAGATCCAGAAAACAGAAACATTTGGACTGTTTCAGTTTGTTTGTGATGAAGGATAGAAGGCTGACTGAAAGTGAAACCAGGGACAGAACGCTCCACCTGAAAGGGAACAAGAACTTATAAGAGCAGACAGTGTTGAAGAGTAATTTAATATTTTAGCAAGATTAAACAAAATATTAAAAAGTGAACTATGAAAAATGTGATTTTAACAAACCAAGTTCGTCCATTTCCATTAAGTAAGGCTGCAGTTCAGTTGTTTTCTGACTGATGTCCTGTTGAACTTCATTTACCTTGGGTTTTGTTTTTTATTTCAGATTTTCCAGGGATTTTGAGTTTGTCCGTCTTATCTTATTCTCTTAACCAGTGGTGGAGCTGGAACATTTTATATGAGGGGTGGGGGACAGAAGCCTTTGGAAGGGTGGCAATTGAGAACAGCAGCGTGGAAGGGTGAAGGAAAGGATCAAAAACACTTATTTCTAACAGTTTTATTGCTATTATTTTTAGCTGAGGTTATTTAAGATTATATCAGACCATTTTAATGACGTTATCTTTAATCTGACTGTTCCATTGCACATTTTGACACTTTTTTGCTATCCTTCAAAGGCTCCAGCAGTTCAGTTCTGTCTGGTCAAACATTTCTGTCTCAGAGGATGTTAGGAGTCTTTGAAGCTCATGGAAGGAAAAGTGCTGATCCATTTCTGTGTCCGAGCTAAACACTGATCCCAGTCATAGAGGGGCTGGTATTGGAAAAACCTCTCCGCTTTGTCTGTCTGAACTGTGAAGGTGGTGCTGGCCACAGCCAGGGTGTAGCTGTTCAGTAAAGGGGTGTAGTTGTGGATCGGACTCAGAATCCATCGGAGGAAATCGTTCAGCATGGCCAAGAACCAAAGCACGACTGCAGGCATGCGGGCCTTCCTGAAGTTGAAGGCAGAGAGCAGCATCATGTTGAAATCCTCGTAGCTCTTGTACGGAGAGTCGTCGTAACAGAAGAACGCTTCGCCTCCCACCTTTTGGGGACGCTCCATCAATGCTTGGGCCGCGAGGATGTGCATCCAAGACACATTTCCTGCAAAAAGACAAACCAGTGAGTAAAAATACAGAGATGCTTTTGATGTCAGCTACAAAAACTTCCATAGCTAACCAGAAAGTTTGAAAAACATCGAAAAAAGGGACAGGAATTTACAATTCCAGCTCATGACTAGACTATAAAGTAGTTTCTGAGTAATGGAAACTTTCAGTTAAAGCGACTGGGAAAGGCCAGATGATGTTTCTCGCACATCCTGGTACCGCGGGTTTCACATTGATAGTACGTCACTGTGAAGAGGATGTTTTGAAAGAAACATGCAGCAAAAGGAAACGCTGCGCAAACATAAAGAATGTGGCAACATTAATGTCCATAATGTACAAGAAAAAAAAGACAGAGGCATCAGGCCGACTGCTGAGTATGAATTGTGAGACAGAAAAGTTATTAACCATTTGAAGTATGACTTTTCCGACCATGAGTTTGACAGCCGGCGTAAACACTGCCGGCGTTTCCTAGGCCCCAAATATCTTGACAATAAAGACTGTCCTGGTTTTGAAATGTCCCACATGCCCATCGCCTGTTGTGTGGCTGTTACAGTCATCGCGGTTTAAGGTTTGCAGTCAGCGCAACGCAGTTTCTTTTAAAAGTGGGGTTTAGACGGGAAACTGCATGCAGTGCATCATGTATAGATATCTCGACTTCCTGTCAAATGCAGAAGTGTTCTGTGCATGTCAAGCAGAGTTCAGCCTTTATGGCGGAACATAGCATAACTTAGAACATTTTGGATTTAGCTTGAAATGGGATTTAAATTGGATTATTAAGTCGCAGTCATCAGTAGCTTTGAATGTTAGATAAACTGTTGAGGCTCGTCAAAGAGGTGATGTTACCTGCATAGACTCGCCCATGCTCGATGTGATCAGGAATGCCTCCAATGACCAGGCCTCCCCTTTGAACAGCCTGAGTGTAGAAGTCCCGAATCAGCTCGTGGCCCTCGCCGTAGATCCCTGTCGGCCTCAGAGAGCACGTACGCAAACACTTCTCGCCCTTTACCTAAACAAAGAAAAAACGCCAAAGAATGTGAGAAATTTCACAGAAAAGCTTGAAATTTGTACAAATTAACGTATTCCACGAGGAGAATTTGTTGTTTTTTGTAAAACAACAATTCCTGGAGGGGCCACACAGAGTAAAAAGAGGGGTGCTGTGGTGAGTGGTTTGACAGCAACGTTGCTCAAGACATTCCTTCCTAACAAACAATACTTTCTGGGAGGGAACACCCAAACCACGTTTTGTTTTTCAGGCTTGGATCCAAATATTTCAAAAACAAAATGTACAACTTTAAAGCTGTTGCTCATTGTTGAGTTCATTTTTTTTCTTTAGTTTTAAAGACTTTTGTGTTTTTAACATGATGGAGGACAGAAAATTAATAAGATTAAAATTGCATTTCTTTATTCAAATTGCTCAAAAAATGTCGCTTGAAAAAGAGCCTATTTGTGACATTGAAAACACGCTGAGCGTAAAGGACAACTGAGAACACTTTGGAAAGAGTTTAAAAGATAGTTTACTTCCATACCTTTATTCCATTTGCTTCCAGAACAATTTTCTCTGCTTTTGCTTTACTCTTTGGGTATGCCATGGTGTGCTTCACAAGGTAGGGTGTGTCTTCATTGCCTCTGCAAAAAAGAAAATAAAATGCTTGAAATACCATTAATAACAAATGGGGTTTTTTCGCCTTTTTACTAGTAAGTGGAATGTGTTCTGAACTGCAGCTTAGAGACAACTGTGTGATTCTATGAAAATTTTAGAAAAAGATATGTTCAGCATGAAAGATTATTCTTCCATGCAAATCTGAATGAAAAGTGCACAAAACAAAGATGAGCGTCTGCATTTACTGAGGAAAGATGTTTCCTGTTCACCTGCATACATGTTAAACAGTTCAGGTCAGCCTCAACATCAATAAAATCAACAAAACTGATCATTTCTGTGATGTCCAGAGATTTAAGAAACAACATTTTTTCTGCAAGAAAGAAAGCCAAAGCAAAAAAAGCTTGAAATCCTATTTTATCTGGATCTCAGGTCACATTTTCAGACCCCGAGGCTGCCAAGTTAAGCTGACATGTTCCAATTTCCATCTCAAAGCTGTAAAAAACGAGCCTGAACACAGAAAGTCAAAACCAGAGACACAGACGATGAATCCAGATGTCCCAACAAAGACTGAACAGAGGTCAGGAACTCATGAGGCTATGTGCAAATAATTCTCCTTTCAGCATAAACGTCAAAAAAGTCACTGTAAAAATGCAGTTTATTTCCTGCTTTATGACGCAATACTAAGGAGAAAGTTAACTTAATCCAAAATTCTCAAAGGAAAAGGTTAAAAAAGACAGAAATGTATGTGGAAACAGTTTGAACTTCTGCACATTAACGTCTGAACGGGTCAATGACCTGAAGCCGCCGCATCATCAACATGGTCTGTGAAGATTTTGAAAACCTGTAGGTCATAAGTCTGGTGCTTTTACAGCTCTGCTGAGTGTGAATGTGCACAAAAAGAAGGAATCAATATTTTAAATGACGCAAAGCTAACGTCCTATGACAGAAAACAATTGCTCTCAGCACAAAACAAACAACTCTGCGTCATGCAGGACGATGCTGATTTATTTAGTAACAACCATCCAGTAATGTGCAAGACACAACCTGTATAACATGAAGTCAATGGAAAAGTAACAACAGCAGCGGCGTTACGTAATCCCAAAACATCAAAGAAGGAAAATGACATCAGTGGACGAAGGTTTCCACTTTTTGATGCATCCAAGACAAGAACAGAGGATGATGGCCTTCCAGAAGAATTTAAAAAAAGGAAATTCTATTAAAGTCAGCCGGACCAAATCAATGACATGTGCAGCTGTGGGGCAAACATTTGGGAAAAAACAAAACAAACTTTTACCTTTTGAAATGGTCTCCATTTGCATTTGGCCCGATCACCTCCATGCTGCTGGTGTAGACCAGGTACTGAGTGCCACACTCCACACACGCCTTGATCACATTCTCCGTCCCTGAGAACACAAAGAAAACGCTTGAAACAACCCTGCTGGGACGACTTCAGCCACATGGCAGGAATTTGGCCCAAAACCTATGATCATGTCAATTTGTGGCAGATGACAAAAACTCCAACATCATAATTAGAGCTATGGCGAAGTGCAGCCCTAATTAGGCGGAGAAGCAATAAAACGAGATGTAATTAACTTTAAACCAAAAAGGGATTCCTCTTTCTGTTTAGTTTACAGGGAGTTTTCCAGAGAAAAATGTGGCATCTATTATCAACAGGAAAAAAAAAAAACAGCTGGAAAGAATTTTGTTCATTTCAGGGGGAAGATCTGAGAGCTTCATTGGAAATGAACGACTTTTTCAGGTGTTTCCGATGAAATGTGAGACATCAGATGAAATACTTGTTGCCACGGGGGGGGCAAAAAAACAAAAAACACCTCCGGAAAAGGGAGAAGAAATCTGTCTGGAAGAGCCACAATTCAAAGCTCAAGAAGAAAAAGGAATTTAAGAAGTAAAAAACAAAACAACTGTAAAAAGAACATGAATGTGAAATATTGATGTTGTTCTTTGTAATTAAAGCGTTCAAGTTGACCTCGGTTTGGCGGAAAACAGACATTTGTCGATACATTTTCAGGACCCACTCCATGAAAACTGTGTTTTTGATGTTTTTAACATGTTCTCGTGGCATTTTTTCATGGTGAAGGACAAATATAAAGAAAATTAAGCTTAAAATAACATTTCTGGATATTCCTTTATTCAAATTGTTGAGCAAACAAAAAAATATTTGTGATGTAGAACATAGCCACCAGCTCCCTTCTGGTGCATCACCAAACAGATTTGGATCAAAACTGAACAGCTGGCTAGCTCCAACATTGCTCGCCATTTTTGTTGGGCCGCTGTTACGTTGGAGCTGCAAGCAAGCAGGAAAGCACGAAAACTGAGAGATCAGTTTAAAACTGAGACTTTGAAAATAGATCAAAAGATAATCAGACTTTAAGTTATAGGAGAACTGTGGCTCCGAATGCTAAAGAACTCGATAAGAAACAAAAACATTGACCACAAACAAAAAAAGAGAGCAGATTGAACTGTTTTTATAAATCTGAATAATTTACTTGGTTTTCAAAGGAGAAACAATTTAGATGAAATTGGGACCTCAAGGTTCTGTTTTGGAGGACAGATCTGAGTTCTTCAGTATTTCAGTTTGAGCAGCAGAGGGTTAGCATTATTCTGGTTTTTCAGAAATGGGTGAAAAGGCAATCTCAACATCTAAGATAAGAGTATTTTTGTTTATTCGTAGAAACTCTAGAGAACACTGTGTCCATCACAATAACAAAAGCTTTCATTTATTACCTAAAACACCACCAGGCAGGCTTCCAATGAAAAGAGAGCAAACGGACAGAACCAGAGGGGGGTTTGGGGAGCAAACAACTGGGCTCCAGTGTTTTCTTGGGCAGGTACTGGTTGGTCAAAGGATTAACTTGGTGTTTATTTGGGTTTGATTATTGACAGGCTGGTGCAGACGGAGCAGGGACGCCGCTGACTGCATTGTGAGATTTGTGGACCAAGAGAAAAATGTGCAGCGTCGGCAGCAACAGATTTTTATGGCGGCGCCAGCTTTAAATCATCAGCTGTTCCTTTAAGCTACGAGATAGTTGTCAAGTTAAGCGCGTCTGTTTCTGTAAAAGTGACTGAACATCGGAGTCCAAGTAGAGGAAGGATCTGCGACATGAATCCGTTTGAAAAACCGCTGATGCTTTGGACTGTAGATTAGACGTTGAACTTTATTTTGAAAGTCAAAGCAGGTGAATTAAGCTTTTGACAACTTAAACTTCAAGTCAAATTTTGTCTTTTTTTGGATTTATTTCATGCAGTTGGCAGCCGTGAACTGCAAGAAGGAACAAAAACTAAATGAGAAGGAGTGGAACAGCCTGAGGTCAATTTCAGTTCCACTTTTGACACTCCAAATCAAATTTCATTTGAAAATTCAATCTAAATATTTGTAGCACAAAGGCTTTAGTGTGAGGCTTTTAAGAGGAAATTCAAAAATAAATATGCATCAATAAGTAAAACGTGAAAATAAATGTAACCACTATTAATGTATGTAAAAACTTCATTAAGTGGCTCAAACAATTTTTTTCACTCTTTCAAAAACATTTTTCCATAAAATTTCTTTTTGGTTTTCGCCCACGTGGATTTCCTTTCAATGCCGCCTCCTCGTGCTTACCTGTGACGTTGACGGAGTGGATGAAGCTTTCCGGGACTTTATGCCACACATCCACCAGGCTGGCCGTGTGGATGACCACATCCACCCCTCTGGTGGCCTCCAGCACAAAGCTGTAGTCTGTGATATCTCCCTGGATGACAGACACCTTTGTCTTCTCTGGGGGGGGGGGGACAGGAAGGCATACATTCAAAACCGTCTGTTCCCAAATGTGATGCAAAAACTGGAAATGCTTTCCTAATTGTTTAACATCCTAGCCTTGACATGGAGAGGAAAAGGTTACAGTCATCCAACTTCCTAAATGGTCTTTAAATTTGCATTCATTCAAGTCATTAGAATACTTTTATAAGCGAAAAGAGAGAAACTCACACAAATGAGGACGATTACCAGAGAAGGAAACTCTGATTTTCTGCATTACACCAACAAGCTTGTGAAGCAAGAACTCTAATCAGCCCCACACATGCTGTGACCTTTTTTCTCTGACAGCCAGTCGTATGAAGTCTAGTTATCAGCTTTGAAATTATTGACCGTCTGCTTCATCTTCAAACTGAAAGCTTATCCTTGAAAAGCTGATATGCACCTGACACAGAACAGCACACGAACGTTTCTGGTCTCCTCAAAAAGTTTGCATCCCAGCAGATAAAAAGGTTTCATAAAAAAGGTGCATCTCTTTTCCTCTTTGCTCCGAGCCTAAAAGAGTCACTGAGAGATCCTGTTGCAGTTAGATGATCCGACTGAAGGCCTCGGCTCCTTCTCACAATGAAATCGGTGCTCTCAGCTGTACAAAAAGCTGGATACTTTTACCTCCAGGAGGAACAAACGACAAAAAACGGATAACGTCAGTCGTGAAGGTCAGGACGGACCACTGACGTTTTCAAAAATAGTCTTTTATACCATCACAGAACAAAAAACTAAAGTTTGGAATCGAGTGATTGTGCTTTTCTCACAGCGTTTGAGGTCACAGATGAAACCAGTCTATGTTTTTAGAATATTGACATTTCTATTAAACACAAAACCTCAGTTAAAGGAAGTTTATTTACAGGATGAACAAGCTTTCTGTCTGACATTATATATATATATATATATAAACTATTTTAAATACCACTGGAATCATTCTGTTAAGAAAATCAAAGCAGAGTGAAATACAGGACAATACAGGATCTTTGGTCATAATCAGGATTCGGATTACATTCTAAACGGTTTATTTACTTATTTAATAGCATGATTTGATAAAACGGTTTACTGTTCAGAACTGTTTGATCTTTCTCTGTTAGAAAAAGAATAACAACTGTTTTAACAAAATAAGATATTAAAAACATCGTTTTCATCATTTCATTTGCGCGACCGAATGGAACCAACAGGCAGAACTTACCGGTACCGGCTCCGCCCAAACCGGGCTCGACCCGCTTGTCAAACACACGGATCTCCGTGACCCGGTCCTCCTTCTCCAGCAGGAGCCTCAGCAGATGTCTGCCCAGGAACCCGCAGCCCCCGGTGATCAGGTAGACGAGTCCTCGCTGCTCCTCAGACATGCTGCCGCTCACACACAACGAGTTGAGTGAAGTGAACAGCAGCAGGTACAGCAAGAAGGAGAGGTTATGCGCTACAAAAAAAAAAAAAGCAAAACACGCCTCTTTATTCCATGACTGAACCGCCTTGCCAGGGGCGGTTCTGGCTAGTTTGTTACCCTGGGCGAAACACTGAACGGCGCCCGCTATTCCCACCACTCCTAAGCCTTGCTCTCAAATACATAAAAACACAAGAACACAAATACATTATTTATGTTACTTTATTAAGTAAAACATACTTAAATAGTTGAATTCATAGTTAAGATACAGACTGAATTCTACCCATACCCTTACAGTTTCTCCCTACCCCTCCAATTTGGAGCATTTGGAGCTGTCCGAAAATATATTTTTTAAGAGGAAGGCGAAGGGACTTATGACTGGCTATCCCTCCACCGCAGAGGAGAAACATATTTCTTCATGTGGGTGTGCTCTGAATCACAGAAGTTTACATTTAAATGTAAGTAATGACTTTTTTTCCCCAAAACTTTTTAAAGGTTTTATGAGCGTTGGTAGCTATGCGCTAACATAGATGACCGGCGACTACTGATGATGTCATCGAGGGGTAGTAATGTCTGACTGTCCCATGAATTAAATCCACCAAAAAGCTAATCAACAAGACTAGCCGACTTAGGCACAAATCTTTTTTAGCCATGTGGCAAATGGTCCTGAATATTTTACTCACCAAACTATAAATTTTATTGCATTTGGGGCCTAGCAAGTGTTAACTTCTGACACTGCTTGAATACTTTTACCTGGAGTGTTTTCCTACCTTTATTTCTCTTCCTAAATGAACTAAACCTGATGCTTTCTTAGATCTTTTGTCCATTATCCACAACCTTAAACAGACTTTTCTGTCAGCCAAACACCCAGAGTAGTATGCCTATTTTCAGAATGTGGTTGAGTTCAGTGTTGTCACATTGCTTGTTTCAAACAACTTAGAATTTTTGTGTGTGATGTAACTTTTTTATAATGTGAGTTGCTCATAATCCCCCCCTGCAGTTTCGCTGATACTCATGGGGGCTTTTCCACTATAAAAAATGCTCTTTACACATGGATGACACACCGCTAAGATGATGTTGAACCTTTGCCGACATGCTGCTAGAGTTGGGTTTGGTTAAAAAACTTAAGGAGGCAATAAGAACATAAAAAGTGTCAAATATTTTGTTTTTTTAAACCTATGAAACTATTAAAACACACCTTTGAAGCCAAAGCTTTCATTGTCCATCAGTCAATATAAAGAATATTCCTACGTTTATGGTAAGAAAACTTTTTTCTTTATCAGCACATTAGGTTTGTTGGTGAAATTAACATTTTGTCAAAGTAATGCAGAAATTAAGCATACACATTTAAAGAATGATGTTTTCATTCTACTTTTTAGCTAAAAGTGCCACATTTCGTCAAAATTAACTAACAGGCATTCAGAAAATAATAAACCACAGTCACAATGTTTCACTCAGAAAAAGCAACAAAAGCCATCATCTTTTTCTTTAAAAAATATTTTAATGCACCATTAATAAAGGGTCCAACGCATTAACAAGAGAAATATTGCAAATAATATTAAAATTGACAAATTAAAAGGAAAAAAAACAATAAAAAAATAAATGAATGGAAGGTATGTACATGTTTCCGCCTCCTTAAGAGGCGAAAAAGAACAACATATTTACAGCCTGGAATTTGTGTGTTTCTACGAGAAACAAACACCTCTACAATATTTACATGAACTTCTTGAAGATTTTTTTTCCATTCAAATCTTTTTTTCTTGTATTAAAGTCGGTCGGTTTGTACAGAAAGGTTTTCATTGCAACAAATAATATACATTTTTGGGGTTGGAGAAAAAACAAAACAAAACAATAAAAAAAAATAATTAAAAGTTTAACACTAAAGTTAAACTTTGGACGGCGATAGCCTTAACAAAAACACGGGGAAGGGTCAAGGACATCTCGCTACCTGCAGTGCACCACAAACCCGCTGAAGTTTAGAAATGTAGCAGGTGACACTTTTCACCCATTTCTACAGACTGCCTTACTATTTAGAAATCTTAATGGGACAAGCACCTGCGCTCCCAGAATAATGTATGTTCTAAAAACCTAAAAATGTACGGGAGCAAAACTAATAATTAAAAGTTGGAAACGCCTGACTTGATCAAGCAAATATGCTTTTTAAAACATCTGCCGCACAGAAAAATACCAAAGTTTAACACTGACCACTTTTTTGTTTAAGTGTTAATTTTCCACAGGGAAACGAAAAAGAAAAAAAAAACAGCAGGAAATGCTTTTGCAAAAGACATTTGCAGATGGAAATAAACTGTAAAAAAAATAAGGAAAAAACAAGGAAACTGCAAATATCAACATCCCACACTGTTTTTTTTAATATATATATTACTGATTTATGAGCTTTTAACCAAATGGACATGTGGCTGGGAAAAAATCCAAGAGAATGAAGAGAAAAGAGATGCTAAACAGTTAACAGCTTCTTCCCTGTTGACTGATTAATTTAAAAGAAAAACTAGACGAGTTTGACATCCAGATGAAGGCAGGAAATAAGGACAAACTAAGTGCAGTCATTGGGGTTGCATGAAAGCAGCAGGTGGAACCTCATTTTTCTGCAGCCCCCATCGATGTTTGCTTAATGCATTTAACAGAATTCGATATGTTAAATATGTACTAAAACACAGAAGAATGGATGAAATGATCAAGAACAAATAAATTAAAGATTAAAAGCAAATACATTAGCATTAATAACTTTGTGGAGGAAGCTTAAGTTAAAAAGAAAACAACTTCTTAGTAACAATTCAGCCGCCGTGTACGAACTAAACACCATTAGCTAACAGGGAGTTGTTGCGAGTCGGGACAGAAACAACCAACAGGGAAAGGAAAAGACTGTTTGAATCACAGAACCACAGTGGGTGGAAATGCTGAAACTCAACTCACTGTAAGATACTTTGTTAATTCAACCAAGTTACAATACTAATTATAACAGCAAGAGTAATATTCTAATAATACACAGAAATGAAATCAAAAGAAGCTAAAGACAACCTTCACACTTGGAAATCCTGCAAAACCAAATAGACAGAAGTCAATTTTAAAAGTGCGCCCACAGCAGGCGCTTTTAAAAACCCTGAAGTTTGTCTGGTATTTCTGTGCGTTCGTGGAGGGGTGTCTGAAGGTGGGCGGGAACGGAAAGGGTCAATCTTGTTCTGCAGAATTGTGGGACACGGAACAACCAAAAGACCTGTAGGTAGCTGTCAAACGGACAACAGGAAAACCTCTCTCCGTGGGTCGAGGAGCCAATTTTCAAGTCCGACAATACTGCGACAAGCAAGTCAAGGGGCCACCGCCAGCTCATACGTGCCTGATCACACAACTGCGCCACAGGCTGTGAAACTGCCCTGTCAATGAAGCTGTGCATACAAAGTGCAAATGCCTGCGTCATGGTTTCCTACTTAATGAACCAACTTAGGTCATCTGGAGAGCTGCTGGTCTCCAGTTTGGCTTCGTTTCTACTTTTCTAGGGCGCTTGAGGAAGGAGAACCAAAAAGGTAAATGTGTCTGGCAGGATGTTGGCAAGAGGTGCGGGTGGGAAGTGCTTTTGTTAGTTGAGAGTCCCACGGCAGTTCTCTGTTCCACACAAGCAAGGGATCTTGTTCTCCTCTAGTGGGAACTTGTAGTCATAGGTGATCTCTTCATTGACGGCAATAGGCTGCTTCGAGTAGATCACAATCTTTTTCTGAGACTCGATGGTGATAACCTTGGCGTAACAGTTGGGCTAAAAGTAAAAAAGAATAAATAAATAAACATCCATCGACACTGAAAAGGGTCAGAAAACCATCATTTTGGTTGTAGACTCACAGTGCAGCAGTGGTTGATGAATCGGGCCAAGTTACCACACTTGGTGGCATCAATAATTGTGTCGTGGTCCACTCTGAACAAATAGCTGCTCCCGATTCCCTGCTGTGCATAAATCTTTTCTCGATGGTCCGCCACCATCTGGAAAAATCATTTACAGCGGTTCAGCATCAAATCAACATCAGAAACCCACAAAAACTGCAGGTTTCACACCCGGAAAGCCTTAAAACCATCACGTTTTCTGCTCAGATAAAAAAGCAGCACCTGTCTGATGTTTTGACCGACATACTCGATGACCATTTCATCTGCAGCAATGGGCTCCATTGCAAACAGACCCCACTCATGAATCCTGCTGCGTCCAAAACGAAGTTTCTTCTTGCGGAACTGAAAAGAGAGAGAACCAGTCTTTGGAACATGTTTCAAGTTTGTCTGGTCTTTAAGTAGGGCAAAGTATGGGGGTGACATAACTGTGTTCCAACAGTTATGAAACGCATACATGTAGACAGAGTTGTTCAAAAAATTAATTTAGTTTTACGTTTAACATTTCTATGGTGAATACAATTTGTGTCGGTTTCTAATACAAAACTTCTTCTTACATTCCTGTCAAAAATACGTCAAGCGGTCACAGGCATTCAAGTCATGAAACACTCATACTGAAGTTCCTTTACATAACTAATATACAATAGAACTTTATTGATACCAGAACAGGGATATTAACTTTTTGCCATAGCTCTGTTGGGGGGGGTGTATCAGCGATCTCCGGTTACTTCTCAAACAATGCAACTGCACACCATGTCAGACCCAAAGTGGTGCAAAATAGTCCAAAAAGGAGCAGCAGATGTGCCACTACGCTTCTTAGATGTAAAAGAAAAGCCCACGTCTGTAAATAAATGGTTTATAAGATAATGATTAAACAAAAAACCAATAAACAAGTAAGCTACCGTGAAGATAAAGTAAATGGCAACCTACTGCTGCATCAGTTAAAAAAAAACACAGAACCCCTCCACATTACTATGACCAAATAACCCAACTTTAATGTGTTTTAATGTTGATTAAACAACAAAGTCTCTCTTCTTTATCACTGCTACAACATGAAGGTTAGAATCAGAATAATTTATTGTCATTACAATTACAAACTGTAACTAGATTCGAGCGGCGCAAAAAACAACAGAATAATTTTTTGGACATTTATTTGTCTGACCAAAACTAACAATCTGACATAACTAGTGATTAATTAATTACACACAATTACACAGACATTAATAAGAAGTCTGTAGTGAAAATGTGTTTGGTTGCTCAGAAAAGTGCTCCTATTCCTTTTATAAGTTAAATTAGACCATTCTGGACCAGATGTTTTGTTCTTCTGTATTGTTTTGTTTTTTCTCAATTGTTAGAGATTGAAAAAAATACCCCTCGGTGGTGTAAAAGTAAAGATTGGAAGTCTGTTATAAGAAGAGAACTTCATAAAGCCACTTTTTAGTTGTATTTTGATCTTTTCCTGCGCCACAATGTCACAAAATTAAAGTAAAATACCTAAAAATGAAGCTTTTCACACCAATTTTTAGGTTAGATTAAAAAAGATTAATCAGATTCATTACTTACAGGTTATGACTAATCAATCACACAAAAAGATAATCACAAGACAGCACTAAACAAATCATCAATAAAAAAAAAAAAAAGCCAAAAAGTTGTTTATAAAACACATAACCAGTTCATCAGAGTCCGATTGGTCTCCAATGCAAAAGCGACTTTAATCCAGATGTTCTATTGCTGGGGGTGGTCACTACACAATCACACCTTGACTTTATATATGCCTGTGACCCTGTGGAGTATTTTTGACAGTGTTTTCACTGGTACAATTTGGGATTGAAATCGAAGAAAGATTGCATTCCAAACAGACATGTAAAACCAAATGTTGATTTCATATATTGTTTGTTATTGTCTATGAGCGTATGTTTCATCTTACCGCATAGTAAAGTACAGAAACTAAAATATAAGTCTAGCGCGCTTAGATACAACATCCGGTGAAGCAGTTAAAACATCGTTGTACCTTGAGCTGGTTGAGTTTCAGAAGGTCAGAGTCCATGACGGCTGTGGTTCCGATGACGGTAAGAAGGCGGCGCTGTTCTGAACGTCTCTCTGACAGCACTCTGTTAACTCCCTGGAAGGATACAGACGTGAAGTTTTCACCAAGTGTCACTGAAATATTATCAACTTATCTCCTGACCTTGAGCAGTTCGAGATAAATCTTGACCTTTATTTTTTTTTATTAAAGGACAAAGTTCTCTCAAAGCCTTATCTCTCTAGTCACATATTTGACTGGAAATAGTAATAATAATAAAAAACATTATTCCTGCAACATTTTTGCTGCTATAAGCGACTTTCTTACATTTGCAGTTTGCCGTTTAACACAAAAGGTCTGGAAGTTGATTCCCTGGTTGCCAGATGATTTCTTAACCCTTTTTTGGTTTTAATTTAGAGCCATAGTTTTAAATAGAAAACAGAAGTATTCTAGTGTGATTTTTTTTTTGCATAGATGGTTGTTGTTTTGCACAGAGGTTATGGAATAACAATCCTCCAGAACTGCGCACAAGATCAGAGCTAAAGAGTTTAAACTACAAACTAAAGACTTACCTTTTTAGGATGGCTTTGAATTCTCACACGTCTTATTTTCTTTTACTTGTTTTATTTAACTTTTTTTTTTTTTAACCATTCTTGTATGTATTTTACTGTCTTTTTATTTTTCATCCTGTTCTTAGTTTTTATGTTTTTATGTCACCAGCAGTTCTGGACAATAAGGACCAGACTGTTTCGCAACTCTTTTATCCTGTGCCTTTAAGTGAAAACTTTACTTCAGCCACACAACACTCACCAGAGTTTGCACACATCTTTGTTTATGCTTTGTGGAGTGTCTACCACATTTGACGGTGGTGGATACTCTCCCAAAAAATGATGACATCACAGATGAAAATGAATGGTGCCAAAATCTGTTATTGGGCTCAAAAATGTAATTTTACAATCCACTATCCATCCATCTTCTTCTGCTCATCCAGGACCGGGTCGCAGGGGCAGCTTGAAACCAAAATACACGGGGTGGGCGTGTCCAAAGGAAGTTTTGAAATTATTATGGGATGGCCACAGGCGGCCATGTTGTGGTAAAGAGTTAAGGTTGGCGATTTGAACATTTTTGCAAAATATGAGAGAAACAAAAATGTTTTTTGTTGAAGCACGTTAGAACCAGCTACAAATGTAACCTCCTGTTTGTGATGTTGATTAATCACCTCAAAACGCCTCGAGCATCATAGGGAAGCTATAAATACATTTGTAGATTTTGAATGGTGTTAGCATGTCAGTCTCGCAAAATTGGCATTCCCCAGTTACTTGCATATTTTTTTGCTTCCTGTTGCAACCTCTGTTGCCAAGGAAATCCAAAAATTGACCTTTGCTGAAATTATTTTTTGTAGTCAGTTTCTGAATGTGTGATTTAAAAGAGAATATTATTAATTAAAACTATCAGGTTCATTGAGGTTACTGTTAAACAGCTGCTTTGATTTTTCTAATAAATCTTTACTCCGTTCAACATTATGAAGGAAGAGAAAATCACATCTTTGTGCACATAAGCTAAATTCAGACTGGATGTCGACATTTAATTTCACCTAAAAGATGTTCTAGAAAAGTCTGATGTGGTTTTCAGGTAAACCTCATTCTGGGGAGTCTGAGGCTTTGTTGCTGCTTGTTAAAAACATGAAACTCTGACCTATAGTCTGCGTTCCCTGCCTTCTCCTAACAAAAGCAAACACGCCCTTTTCCATAGCGACTCCCATTGAGTCATCCTGAGGGAAAAATATGGGAAACTTATGAAACTTTGACTCAAACTACACAGCTAGGACGAGTTTCTCCAAAATCTGAATGTCTGAGAATAACTGTGTCAGAGTGAAAAATGTAAGCTAATAGATCATTTTCACAGTTAACATTTTTTTATGAGAGCTTCCAGCTTTGACCCATCAAACGGTAGGATGGTGTCAAACTCTGCTTTAAGGTTCTATTCAGAAACTCTTCTGTAATCTCATCAGGTTTAAAATTGGAACATTTTAAACAATTGGATTCAGTTGCTGAATTGTGAAGCAGCCTTTGGGCTGGATCTGTCCTAACGTTGTTCCATTAATAAAACTGGTGGTTATCGAGAGCAGAAGGCGTTTCTCTGCCAAACTCTGAGGAGACATTTCCAAACGTCATATTTTGAAAAAAACAATGGAAAAGGTTACACACAAAAAAACCACTGCAAGCTGAGACCCGGGCAACCATGTTGACTAAAGGATGATCTAAAACATGCTTCAGCTTCTTCTACAAAACACTGGTGTAGAAGAGTGCTTCATTTGTAGGTAGAAAGCAGGATTGTTTTAGTTTTATTTTCATTGTCAACAAAATATTCAAAATGATTTTAAAAGTATTGAATTGTTGACCAAAACTGTTTTGAGTTTTTACTGCATCTGGAAGCATTTCAATGAGGTATTTGAGAAATGTCCTTCAGACAAAAACGCTAAAATTCTGAAGAAATCAATCAGTTTGAGGAGTAACATATCTAAGGATCTAAGAGGATCTACTGAAGGATCTATCTGTATCCCTGGGGATGTTTAAATGCAAATGAAAGAATCATCTTTTTGACTTAGCATTTACACAACTAATCTTAATAAACTATTTATTTGGGTTTTAAGTATCTTATGGTTTTGTACATTTTGACCTTTTTTATTTTTTAATCTATACTGTGCCATCTCAAACCATAAGCCACAGCATTTCTTTCAATTTTTTGTTTTATTGTTGTTTTAAGTTGATGGTGTTTTATGACTTGTTTTTGTATTAACCTCAGTTTATGTATGTTTTTTATGACAAGGACCTTGGGTTCTACGCAAATTAATGAAAGTGATTGTTTGAAACAGCTTTTCTGTCCCTAATGAACGGCACAATAAATAAAGTGATTGAAAATGTACCTAAATTTTTACAAAAACTGAAAAGGTCGACCCCATCACACCAGCTCTGAAGCCTTTCAACTGGCTGCCTGTCTGCCACATTAAAGGTCTGTTATTGGTTCATAAAGCTTTCAATGGTTTTGCACCAAAGCACATGATTAACCTCCTGTCCCAGTATGCATCAGCCAGACCCCTCCGGTCATCTAGATCCAGTCTTTTCAGTTCATAGAGTCTAAACCAACCATGGAGAAGCTGCATTCTGCTTCAATTCTCCACAAACCTGGAACAGACTTCCAGAAACCCTTTGATCAGCTGAAACTATTTAAATCAGGGTTGTGAAGCCCTTTGAATTGTCTTTTTACACAAAATGTGCTGTACAAAACTTTTTAAAGAGTTTTAAAAAGAAAAAAACAAGTGTTTACATACCGAGGTGTCCACATTCTCAACCTCCCGTATGACCTGCTCAGGTAAGTCCAGATCCAGGTAGACATCCTTCTCCTTGCGACTAATAGCATAGTAGCCTTCACTTCTGGCACAGCCGGTCACATGCTCTCGGAGCTGTCCATCTGCACTCTTCTTCTTACGGCGAGGGTTTGGCAAGTTGGTCAGTGAAGCTCTGAAGTCAAGGTCTTTGACGGATCAAAAATGCAATAAACTACTTTTTTTTCACAGTTAAAACAACTGAGGTCACTTTAAAAGAAAAAAAAAACGGATAGTACTAAAAGTATCTGAAAGGATATCAGTGTGGTGAACCCAGTGAGTGTCATTAAGCCAGTCAGAGTTGTGATCGTTCTGCAGCTGCTTCTCGTAGGTTTTTTTCAGCAGCATCAGGTCTTCGGTGTCCAGGCCGGAGTTCCAAATGTCATACAGGATGGTCATCTGCTCAAACTCGCTGCGGTTTTCAAACTTGATCTCCAGCGGCTCTTGTGCCAGGTCGGGTTTGGGCCAACGATGGGACGTCACCCCCGCCTCCTGAAGAAAGAGGCGCTCGCTTTTTCTCACTTCTTCGATCACCTCCTTCTCAGAGTCAGAGCTGGAGAGTTCTCCAGACTCCAGCTCCTCTACATCTACGTCTTCCTCAAGGTCCGAGTCCTGAGAAATTCAGAAAGACAGATTTACTTAATACTTATGAGAAAAAAAAATGACTAAATTACATTTCTACGTTTCTCTTTGGTTTTCCAACTCTGACTTGTCCGTGGGATGATTACACGACAGACCACACAATTTAAATGGGTTAAAAAAAGAAAAAATTTAAATATGAAAATGGGTTGCAAATATGAGCAGGACTGTGCAAAGTCTGTTGTACATTTTATCAAGTTATGCTAGACAGCCCAAAAAATATTTAGAAAAAATGTATCCTTTTAGTGGAAACTTACTTACTATGATTAATGTCTTTCTCACTTTTTTTTTTTTTGTTTACTGTTGTGCACTGCATGATTTTTAAAAAAGATTTCTATTTTCGCTCCTCCTGTGTATTTATGATAAAAAGCAGTGGTCCCCAACCCCTGTCCCTGAGACAGTTGGTACCAGGTCCCAGCGAAGAAAAAAAACACGTTCTACATTTTTTTCTTTTTAGTTCCAATCTGATTCTAAAGGAAGTTTTATTTTGGAAAAACTACTGGATTTTCTCCACCATAATCGACTCATTCTTGACACATGTCAAATCGTTTGGTAACAAGTTGGAAACATGTCTGCTACTTTCTTAAAGCGGCTACGCTGACCACTAAATTTAAGACCCCAATCTAGCAAAGTTCCCAAAACAAATGTATTTGGAACATTGCTTTTGCAGAAAAGAGTCAGAGAGTAAACAGAAGAGCTTTTGACTTCAAAATAAAAGAAAGCTGCACTTAACAGACAAAAACCAGAAGTCCTTACTCCAAATTTGGACTTATTGCAACAGTTGTTCCCACACACAATAATACGTAATGTTCAGCAACCTCTGGTAACCCAGCTGACACTGTGACACATTGTTATTTTAAAAGTGTGAAACGTTGTGTTAAACTTCACAGGAAACCACACGGCCTCATGTACCTCAAGTTTCCGCTTCTGCTGCTTTTTGCCTGGCTGCTCCTTCAATTTCTTCGTGCTATGAAGCTCAATGTTCTCTTTGTCTTTTCTCCTCCGTTTCTTGCTCTTGTCTTGATCAAGCTCCAGCCCTTTGACTGTCTCAATCTTGTTCTTTGCTGATGGAGTGACAGCCGCCACTGGGCTCATGTCATCAGAGTCATAAAGCTCTTCCACAGAAGACAAGTATTCCATACCTCCTCTGGTCGGTAACGCTTCTCCAATGACCTCCTCTGGAGCTTCAAGGACCCCAGAAATAGAGTTGAGGTCTGCTGAGAGTAAGACAGAGGAATCTTGTCTAGAAAACGTCTTTTTGTTATTGGATGGAGCTGATAGCACAGGGGGTTTGCAGTAGTTGTGTTCTAGAAGGACAACAACACCCTCTGGAGTCATGATCAAGGCAAGGGAATCTGGGGAGAACAACCCCACTTCCATCTTTTGCTCCTCTGCCTCGTCAGATGTTTCGGTCTCCTCAGAATCTCCAGCTTCAGGGTCCATTTTCAAAGCTACATCAGCCAATACTGATAGATCAGTTATTGAGGCAGAGGCCAACTGCAGGAGGCTGGAAGCTCCCAGCTGCTCCCTGAGCTTCAACCTCTGATCCGTCTCCTCTTCTCCTTCATCTTCCTCTCTGAGAGAGTGACAAGAAGAGGCAGAGAAGCTGGGGGTCCGGGACCTGCCTCTGCCGCGTTTGTTGACAGAAGGTGGAGGTGGGGCCTCCTCAAACGCCATCCTGCACATAGAGGCATGGTCCAACGGCAGGTTCTGCACAGTGCGGCACACCATGACAGGTGGGGCATGGGATTTGGGGGACTCTTTGCTTGTACTTCGTTTGACGAGGGATTTGGCAGGAACCGTGTGGGGAGGGACATGGGGACCCTTTTTGGGGTCCTCTGAGTCCTGGCTTCGTCCTGGTGGAGGAACAATGAGAGCGTTCCCTTCACCTGGCTTGGAGGCAAAGGGGAGCAGCTGTATCCCTTGATTGGCGCGTCCAGAGGTGGGTGGTGCAGTGGGCGCAGCTGCATCTGGAAACCTTCCCAAGGTGTCTCCAGCCAGCTGTGATGGTGATGGGGCTGCTGGCAAGGGCACTTTTCCATCCATCTCCTCTGTGGAGAAGGAGACCGTCTTCCGGCGTTTCTTGAGAGGGGGCACGAGGACAACAGGAGATGATGGGCGGGGGTAAGGTGGTGATAGAGGATGCTTGGTAGGTGTCGCAGCGTCCTCTTTGCTGATTGTAACACCTACAATAAGACGATAGTTTGAGGAGACTGATCCATTTCTCTCTGACTTGTCGCTTACCGACAGAAATAAAAGGTTCAAACCTTTTTTGAGATCTGGCTTTGAAACTGCAGCCGTGGCGTTCACCCTTGAAGAGAAAAAAAAAAAAAAAAAAAGGTTGAAGAAACCAAATCAATAATACGTACGCTGAAAACTACCACTGATCAAAATTAAAGACAGAAGGATGAATTTTCTACCCATCTTCCTCTTTTCCTGTTGCACTGTCCATCGTTGACTCATCCATGGTGTCTGGACCTTCGCTCTCGGCTTGCTCCACTTCTTCATCCTCATCTTCAGACGAAGATGAAGAAGAGGATGTGGAGGAAGAAGAGCCTTCGGAGGATGAAGAGAGGCTCTCATCATCACTATCTGCACTGATCGCTTCATCTATACAGAGCACACAAATTATAACATGAGTGTCAAAATAAAAGCTTAACAGAAAAAAAGAAGTAGCTTTGAGTTTTGCTGTATTTTACCACCAGACTCTTTTTCACTCTCGACTTCCTCTTCATCCTCCTACAAATGAAAAAGGATTTATATAATTTAAGGGAAAACGCTGCCCTCTAGCTCTTAAAAAGGAAAACGTACACTGAACTAACTTATAAAATGGTAATACTCCAACTAAAAATCTACTTTGTTAAAAAAAAGGTTAGAAAAAAGTCAGAAAGAGGCACCTTTTCAGTCGAAGAGCCATCAGAGGTTTCCTCGCCCTCACTGCCCAGCTCCCAGGGTTTACGACTTCTCGGCTTCTTTTTCCTCCTCTTGTTGTCCCTTTCTGCTCTGTGCCTGTCTGCTTCTTTCATTCTTCTGCTTCCAGCTGGAAACCAGATATCAGTGTAAGACTTTTAAGTTGTTTTTTGGTAATTCAGCCACAATTTCAAAGTGTAAGCATCGACAAGCAAACCTTCGTCATCTTCATCCGGAGGAGTTGAGGGTCGGGGTCTCTTCATGTCTCCTTCCTCGAGCTCCTGAGGCTCTTTCCGTTTCACCTACACATTTGAACAAATACATTTTGAGATATTATTTTTAAAAATTCACTAATTCTAAAGTTTGAGATATTATCACAGGTTAATATGATCATTTTAATTTAAACCTATAAATGAACAAAGCAACATAACATTTAACTTGTGTTACTTAAACATGTTCATAAACTACTACAGTGCTACGTGCATGTACTGCACCTGCATAGCATACAGGTTAAGACTGAAGATTTTACCTTGAAGGAAGGTAAACGTAACGCTCCTCTGAGAGAAAAGCCTTCCACTCCACCACTTTTCGCCCAGTCCACCAGAGACGTAAGGGGTTCCCGAGGACGACTGACTTTTTCCTCCTTTTTCTCATCATCTCTTAAGGCAGAAACTCCCCTCACCATTGTCTGGAAAGGCTAAAAAAAAAGACAAGAAAACAAAAGCAAATGATTTATTTTTGAAGCAAGTGAAACTGACCCTTATATCAGACAAATTCCTGTGGTGCTGTTCAACTTGGGAAAACTTTCAAGAGTCTTTCAGCTTTCAGCTACCTCAAATAGATTAAAAAAAAAAAAAAAAAACCACCACCATATATCTGGCATTTGCTGACTGATAGTCAAGTAACACAAATAAGCAGTTAATATGTTCAAAAACATTTTCCCCAAATTAAAAATAAATAAAGTTTCCACAGTTGAAGATGTTCTGATGCTCAAAACTGTGTTAGCTGCTATTTGATGAAATAACCAACCAAAAAACATTTCAATTTGTTAAGTAAGAAATGGGATTTTGTCCTTCTGACTGTTTCTGCATGCTGTGACTGAACCCTCACCTTGGCCTTGGTCTCCTTCCGTTCCCACCACTCATCAAACGTGGCGAAAGCTACATTCTCCACCATCTTGCGGTTCAGGTCTCTCTGCATGATGTTCTTCATTTCCTGGATCAGTGTGGCTAAGACCATCTGCACTGTAGCTTCATGTGGATTCTCGCCCAATAGAGCCATCTCCTCCCCAGGAGCTCTGAACCCATCTCCATCAGTTGGTAGAATAGAGCCATAGCCAGGTGGGGGCATGTAGGATGCAAAGTGTGGAGGTAAGACGTGTGGTGGCCAGCCGGTATGCGGTGGGGGTATGCTATGATGGCCAGGGGGTGGTATCTGGGAGGTTTGCGGGTCAGGGTAGGGATAGGACATGTGGGGGGGCATGTATCGATGGTCCTGGTCATAGTGAGCCCCGGCCCCACTGCCCTCTTGGTCCATGTAGGGGTGATGAGGTGGCGGCATGGAGTGGAGATGGTACGATGAGTAGTCGGCAGTTGCACCCTCGCCCGGGCCCGGTGTTCCGTTAGCTGCAGACATGCGTAGCTGGTGTAGGCGACTGAGCATGTGCGTCTGCATTTGGAAGGACATTGGGGTACCACCACTGTACTGGTTCATGAGCTCCATGGAGGAGGCGTAATCATAAACATGGTGAGGCATTTGAGGAGGATACTCGGGGTGCAGCTCCATGTGTGGAAGAGGAGGAATGCCAGGCGGAGGAGGGGGTTGAAGGGAGTAACCAGGCGGCGGAGGGGGTGGTAAATGAGGGGGGTAGGATGGTACTGGGGGGTGCATTGAAGTGCCAAAGTGCTGTGAGGAGTCAGAAATAGGTGGTGGGGGGGATGAAGGATCTGACTGTGGTAATGCAGCTTGAGAAGAGGATGGAGACGACCCTGAGGCGACTGAAGGCTGGTGGGCGACCACGGTTGTTATGGTGGTTGTTTCATCCTCTTCATCCGAGATCTCCATGTCTTCCCCAGAAGAACGAGGAGAAGCCTAAAGGGTAAAAAAAAAAAAAAAAGGGGGGCAATCAGAAAATCATCAGATAGAAAAAAAAAAAACAAGTTATGAAGAGATCTACACAGAAGAGAGAAAATCCCTTCCATAAAATGAAGAAAAACTGTGTCAAAAATACAAATTCTAAGATTTTAGACTCAAGAATAAACTATTAGTCTTAGAACAATTGTTTGATGTCATATATTTGTTTTGGAAAGCAACAGGAAAAAATTAACTTTTACAAAATGTCTTGACAGTGATGGCCAAACAAAAAAACTGAAGATTTAGGTTTGAGACACTCTAAAGACCTTAATAACCTTATTTGTTGATCAGACTGAAACATCAGAGTATGGTTGTTCATCAAAATAAACCCATCTTTGATTACATGCAGGTTTATAAGTAAAATGAAGTAACAGCAAAGTATGTGATTTCTTCAGCTACCATGAATTTGAGTACAGTGGTCCCTCGTTCATCGCGGGGGTTGCAATCTAAAAACAGTCATAGATAGGTGAAATCCCCAAAGTAGTCATCTTTCTTTGTACTGTTACAGATGTAACAGTGTCACTACAGACTTTTCTCAGACAAACCAACATTTTCACACTTTTCTCTCTTGCTTAAACTCGCAAAGTTCTAACCTTAATAGAAAAAAAAAACAAAGTTTTAAAGAATGAAAAAAGTTTATTTCACCCATAATTTAAAATGATATTCACTTCTTAATTTGCAAATTGATCATGCAGTTTGAAAAAGTTTTCTATTTACTATTTAATATCCAAAAATGACATCTCAATTCCTTATTTGTTTTAAATTCATTTTAAAGTACTTATTTAAAGTTTTGGAGTTCAAAAACAATTGCAAACAGAATTGAGATCTGTCAGACTGTTAGAAGGGCAGGTCCTACCTGCCTGTTTTCGCCTCCACTTCCATTTGGTAGAACAATTACAAATATATAAAGCATGTTCTTTCAGCTGACCAAATTCAACAGTAAACTTGCAAATAGCTAAATGCATGATCAAATTGCAAATTAATTTATCAATTGAGAATTGAATATTACATCAATTATGGGTTAGAATAACTTTGATCAAAACCAAAGGTCTGCGTGCAGTCAAAGTTTTATGTAAACTTAAGATTAACACATTCTGTACAGGAGACACAGCACAGAGAAGATTTATTGATTGATGTGATGTTTTACAATTAAAATGTCACGTTTCAGACAAGAGATCAAAGAGTACTGATCATACCTGACTTTGCCCATTAAAAGGTGGTGTAAGTGCCCCTGTCCTGCTCCCTGCTTCAGCAAAGACAGTCTGAGAAGACTCCTCCTGTAAAGTTCCAGAAATGACAACCTGGGGTTGAGGTTCTTCCGGAGGAGGTGGGATGTGGGGGGAATGTGAGGAGGAGGGAGGAAGTGTGGATTCTGTAGGAACAGATGGACTTTTCCTGGCATCTCCTACTTTTCCTCTTTTCCTTCCTCTGTGACCATCTCGCTCTCTTTCCCCTTTCTTCCTATGGTCTCTCTCCCCGTTATCTGCTTGGTGCTCCTGCTCTTCTGCATCGCGTTGCCCACCTCTTCTCCCTCCTCCACTCCCACTTCTGCCCTTTTGCTTCACCTGCTTCCTGTCTTCCTCCTCTTCCTCATCAGAAGCAAGGAAGGAAAATTTAGCCTTTTGTTCTTTCAGGAGCATCTCAATTCGAGAGTCCAGACTGCTGCTGTGGTAGACGAACGGCAAACTTTCGTTTGTAGAATCTGGCTCTGGGGAGGAGGAGTCTCGATGAAGCGGCGGGGAGCTGGATGAAGAAGAAAGATGTTGAGGAAGTGATGTTGAAAAGGGAGAGTTGGAGGAGGATGCAACCGAGGGCTGGGTCGGGGAAGAAGGTGGGGGTGTCTTTGGTGGGGCAGGTGGAGTGCTGGGACGGCGTTTGGGCTTCGTCCATTGGTCTCCACGGACTGGGCTGTCCTGACTGAAGTCCAGCGTTCCGAGCGTCTCAGCTACGGCCGCGGCAATAACTGATGCGGGTGGGAGTGGAGGCGGTGGAGGAGGTGGAGGAGGCAAAGCACTGTGATGAGCAGAATGGTAGTCTTTGTCAGCACCAGCAGACGGCAGAGACACTCTCTCTGAAGCATTGGTGCCTCCTGGACGACTGGCAGCGTCCAATCCCTGAGGGGCTGAGACCGGCTCTTTGGAGGCGTAAGCAGAGTACGATGACGGAGGGGGAGACATGCTGTTAGAGGATGAACGATAAGAGTTGGAACTGTATCTGGGGTCTGAGTTATTGGGATAGTCGTCTCGATCTCTTTCTCGGTCATGGCTGCTTCTTCTACGGCTGCTGCTTCCATGGTGATTGTGAGTATGGTGATGATTCCGGTGCCTCTGGTGGTTGTGTTCACTCGAGCGGGATCCCAGGCTGTCGCGCCTGTACCCCCTTTCATCCCTGCGCTCGGAGTGGTGATGGGAGTGATGGGCATGGTACTTTGAGGAGGAGTTCGTGTCCTGCTGGTGATGGTAAGACGACCTTCTGGAACCGATCCCCGCCACCCCATACCTCCCCCCCGAGTCTCTTTCACGTTCCCTGTCCGACAGTGGTGGCTGGTCAAACTGGTTGGAAATGGGAGGCGGAGGCATGGAGGAGTGATGGGCTATGTGTGGACCTGGTCCACCGACACCGGCGAAAGGAGGGTAGCATGGCGGCTCATTGGGGCGGTATGATGTGGGATGGGGGTAAACGGGGCGACCACGGTGATACACTGATGGCTCCTGCAAGTCATCAGGGTAGCGAGATACTTTGTAACCCCCAACAGTGGATGAGACTGCAGAAGAGGAAGAAGGTAACACATCCTGGTGAGGGTATCCGCTGCTCAAATTGCTTGTATTGTAGCTAGAATGCCTGCGACAATGAGATAAGAAAAAAATAAGCATTACTACTCAGTAAACTCATATTTACACCCACATAAATCAAAGTATTTATATCGATCGATCAATCAACAGACAGAACACTAAAAAAAATGATGAAGCTTCTATAGATCAAACAGTTGAACCTACATTACATCTTCACTCAGACCTGTATTTAGAACTTAAACAGAAGGTTGTGATGTTCCGTAGAAACAGTCAAATGAGGATAAAATAACTTACAGCAGCATATATGTGCTTTAAGCTGTGAAATATTCAAAATAAAATCAACTATTAACCTGGTGCTGGTGAAGCTCGAGTCCTGTGAGAAAGGTGTGCCCGACCTGGAGCTGAATGGTGTTCCCCCACCACCCTGAGACGAAGCAGAGGAACCTGGGGTATACTGGCCCACTAGGGAAGAGGGAGTGGTTTCCATTCGCTGTTCACTGTAGCCGGTGTCATTAGAACAGGGTGTGACGCCTCCTGATGTTAGAACCTGAACTCCCGCTGCCAAAGCCACAAGCTCACTGGACAGCCTACGCCTCATTTCTGATGGCTGTAAAGAAGGAAAAATGTTTTATTTACGCTTTAAAATTGATTGAATTTAAAAAGATTGACACTCAACTTGCAATCAATTTGTATTTGAATGTCAGAACAACAAAAGAGATATTTATTTATCCCCTACACAGGACTTTTCTTTATTAAAAGAACAATTTCTAAGAACAAATTAAAGAAATAGAAATGCTTTTTTTGCCCAACATGGAGCTGCAAAGGTAAAACCTATTCTGAGTGATGCTGTAAGAAAAAAGTCAATTTATTGGTTTAGATCAGTAGTCTCTAACCTTTTTCAGGCAACAGACCAGTTTAATGTCAGACAAAAAGTTTCACAGACCGACCTGTAAACTCTTAACTTTTGAGGGTAAAGTTCATCCTCATCCTACGTAAAATCACTGCACCTGGTTCAAACTTTATTTGTCCAAATTTAACCCATAGCAGTCAAAGTCGAAGCCAAAAAAAATTAAACGCCAACTTTAAGGTGCAGAGGAGTGCTGCTTCCATCATCAACTCCACCCGCCCCCAACGAGGAGGTCTGTTCACCCCCCCCACCCCCGGGGCCGGAGGTACAGGAAAGGGAAGCGCAGGACCACAAGACTTGGACGTTTTCTTTCCCTCTGCCATCAGACTTCTTAACAGCTGACAGGAGCCTGTGACAACAGACTGAACCTTTGCACATACTGATCATTTTTCATTAACGTTATTGCACCTTAATATTCAATAACTGAACACGTACCTCTCTGTTGTCATTTAGGCCTAATCTCAAACGGCGATGAGACGGCGTACAGGACAGAGAGCAGAAATCTGGCCAGGTGGTGCTTAAAAAATAATTTGTCTCTAAATATCCAGAAGACCAAAGAAGTCGTCTTGGACACGGCCACACACACGCCCCTTTACAAATAAATGGAGAACGGGTAGACTTTGTAGACTCCATTAGATTCCTGGAAGTCAACATTTCTGCTGACCTGTCCTGGTCAACGAACATCAGGGCCATGGTGAAGAAGGCTCAGCAGCTGCTGCACTTTCTCTGCCTCCTGAGGAGATGTAACCTGGACCAGAGGCTGCTGGTGAACTTCCACCACTGCTGTGTGGAGAGTACTCTAACCTACTTCCTGAATGTGTGGTACTCAGGCCCTACGGAACTGGACAGAAAGGCTGTCCAGGGGGTCATCAACACAGCCCAGACCATTATCAGCTGCTCCCTGAGCCATACGTATGCTTGGTACCTTCAAATGACTATGTTGTTATATAGTCAAATTTTCACAGTAAACTTGATTGTGTTTCCTGTTTTTTATTATTGTCTTTATATTTTCTTTTTCAAATTGCCTTTAGGCCTTGCATTGTTTCTTACTGTTATTATTGTTTTTTTTTAATTACTTACCATTGCCCTGTGCATTGCTGCTGAAGGACCACACACAATTTAACCGCTGCTCAGTCACAATAAAATCTTTTGAATCTTTTAATCTACTGCTGCATAGTTTATATTTTATGTACATGTTCTTTTAGACAACCTATAAATATCCTTTTTCTTTTTGATTTACCCTTAAACGTGTTATGGCATTCTGAGTGAACAGCAAAGAAAGAATTTCATTGGACAGGAAAACCTATTTCCTTACTATGTCGGCAACAGTAAATCCTTTGGATCTTGGATCTAATACCGAGACACCATCCTTAAAGAAAATGCAGCTGCATTCTTTTGGATAAGCCTTTTTTGTTGCATTAATGCAACATAAATATTACAGACTGGATGCAAGCTTTTGCTAGTTTAGGTTTAATTTAGTACATTTATGTTTATTGTTGTACCTAGGCATTTATTGTTAAAGTGGCTTAAGTGTATTTCTGTTTAAAAATAAATGTGTTTTTGTATGTTACGGTTCCAGATGCAGCTATGCTGAGATACTGAACACATTTTTATTGTTAATAAAATAGATGATAGACTGCTGAACCCCCCCGAGACTCTGCTCTGCAAGTGCTTTTTCTTTTCTTACTTGCTTGCTTTTATCAGTGTTCTTGTTTTACTATTGTATTGTATATGGATTTTTTTTTTTTTACTATATTACTTTTCAATTGTTTTAACGTTTTAATTGTTGTTTTTATTGCTTGTAGATTTTACTGTATGGTGCCTTGTCTGACTTTGGCTATGCTGTGGTGACATATAAATAACTTTAACTATCAATCCTATTGTTTTACTCCAAAAAGTCTGTCCTGTTACTATAATTGTTAGTCTAAATTAACCTATTTTTGCATTTATGAAGTCAGAGGTTTGCTGAATGTTTTTGTGTCATCTATTGATACAACATTATTAAAACTTATATTCCAAAGATTGTTATTGTGATCCACACAGTACAGATGACATTTCAACACCTGAACTTCCATAGTTGAACACCGAATGCATATAAAATATTAACTAATTTAAAACAATTGATGATCTCAATGCTCATCAATAAAATAACCAGTTAAACATTCATGATGTAACAGTACCGTGTCAGGCTGGGACTGAGTTGGGGGCTGAGGCTGAACCTTGTCTGTTAAAGCCTTTCCTCCCAAAGGAACAGTTTGAGGAGTGTAAGACCCATTTACTATCAGGTCGTAGTACTTCTGCCTTTGTTGACCTGCAAGACAATACAAATGTAGTAATGATCATTACAAACCCCTGATATTTTATAGCTTAATTCTCAACTTGTTAGCAATCATTTCTTATCAAAAACAGTTGAATAGATTTAAGTTAGAGTTCAAATGAAATGGCAATGTGGGACAAAGTACAAAATGTATGTTTTCAATGTACGTTTGCTTTTGTAAAGATACAGCATGCTCAAACATGTATATTTCAATAACCTCCTGTTTTATTGCATCTTTTTAAGTGATTTGGATCATTCTGTACCTTGACTACGTTGGTGTTTTAGAAATTAAACTGGAAAAGTAACTTTTTGATTAAATGTTCTACATTAAACAAATCTCCTAATTGCTCAGACTTTATATGTCCAAAACAATATGACAAGATGCTCAATGAAAGATATAGTAGACATAATTTCAACACTGTAAATTTAGGCCCAATAAAGATTTAATCAACAGCATGGTCAAGAATTCCTGTAGTAAACTCAGCCACCTTAGAGATTGCATGTCTCAGCGAAGCTTACCTTTTATATCCAGCTGAACATGAATGATGGTACCCATAACTGAAGTATTGTGCAGGTGCTTGACTGTGTCCTTTGCTCCTCTAGTGCTGGTGAACAGAACTCTTGCCAGGCCTAAATGCTTCCTAGTCTTTGGATGAAACAAGATTTCCATCTCCTCCACTTCACCAAACTTGGAACACATTTCTGCCAAAAAGGGCTCCTTGATGTTATCATTAAGTCTGGCAAAGGTCACCTCCTTGAGGGGTATGGGACCCACAAAAAATTCATCAAGCTGTGATAAAAGACAAAAAAGGAGAACAATCTTGTAATTTATAAATTGGAAAAAGTTGTCCTATAAAATGGCTCTGGACACATTTTTACACCAATTACGTGAACCCCTGCTGTATGAATTGACTTTAATAGATAGTATTATCTATACTATCTATAGATCATGTTTTACCTATTCCATTTTTATATTTTTTATATTTTTTAAATATATTTTTTATAGTTTTTTCTCATTGTTGGGCTTGACTTGCTACAGAATTTTGACAACGAACTGGTTTAGTTTCAATACATGACATAAATTGCCCATAATATATTCTATATTTTATGTATGAAACCATACATAAGAAGCATGATAGAATAAATATTGTCCAGTATGCAATTTATTAACCATATTTCTTAGACTGTTGTAGCCTGAAAGTTTAACAAAATGTGACAGTTCGTTAAAGCAGCGGCCGTGGTGCGGTGATGGACCAGTCGACCTCTGATCAGGTTTGATTCCCACCTTGTGTTGAAGTGTCCTCGGGCAGACACTGAACCCCAAATTTGCCTCAGGTGGAATGTTGGCACCAGTGTTCGGAAGCGGAGCCCCCATCAGTGTGTGAATGTGTGTGTGATTGGGACTGAGACTGTAAAGTGCCTTAGGCCTTTGTGGAAGGTAAAAAAGAGCTATACAAGTATACGCCAATACTGTTCTGAAAAAAACTGGAAAAGCTATGTTACCTTAAATTTCGGCACAGGTAGAGAGAGTTCTGCGTATCTGGACCATAGCCTTCGTGGTCTAGGATCTCGCAGATCTCCCACTGGTGGAAATCCAGAATCCTGCACAGAATATGTTTTTTTTATTATTGAAAACTAATCTGTGAAAAAAAAATAACACTGTAAATAGCAGCAACACAAATTTGACTTACTGGCACACTGAAATGTACTCCATCATATCTGTAGATTTTCTGTGAGACCCGTCGGATGGCTGGGTCCTGAACGAGTTTGTAGCTTTTCCACTGCAAACTGACAGCTTTTTGTGATTCTGTACCACTGTCTGGATCCATCCTACAACTAAAAGACAACACAAACCATTACAATGTTAAGCTTTAAGTGAATGCATTTTTGCTATGGCAGAAATTGACTTTGTTGAGAAAAAAAAAAAAAGTCGTTCTTTATGAAGCCTAGCTTGAATGAATAAGAATCCTCAAATATGCATAATTATATGTGAATGTTTTATTATGGCAACTATATTTCGAAAATAATGGTGAACTGACTTGTTAGAAATTAGATCAAGCTGAAAAAAAGCCAAATATGTTGCAGAATAAGTAACACTGACTGCGAGTAGCGAGCTCCCTGAGCAAAAAACAGAAAAAGGGTCAACAGAATTAAATGCGTCATGGCAATTAACCGCCTAAAAACTTTCTTCTCCCACTGCTTCAAGGTAACCTTAAAGGGATAAAGTCGCACACATTTTTTCTAGCACGTTTTAAATAATGTTTTCGCACCGGTTAAGCTGCTGCAAACTGTCACAACAATGATCAATCCTACGTCACACTTCAGTTAAGCTAACAATCTGATGCTAACATAAGCTAACTTGTAGCAGGAAATATAAAAAGAAGACACGTTTTTAAGTACCGAAACAGATATCAGATAAAATGCATTTAGTTCGCGTTGTTAAATACTCCATAAAAAATAATTTTGGTGGCTCTGAAGTTAGATAACACTGGAAGAAGGTTATTTTTTGTGCCGTCTCGTTTTAGCCGAAGCAAATGGGCTAGTACCGCTGGCAAATGCTAACTAGCAAGATCGGGGTAATAGTTTACGTTTTGATTTAATGACCTTCCAACCATACACCTTGTATTTTACCAACAACATGCACGTTATAGGTTACTGTCTAAGGCCACAGAGAATTATTATTTCCCCAAACCACACTGTTTGGAAACCTCTTGCCCGCACATCCGAAGGTAGTGAATCGCTGCTAGCTATGTCGAGGCCCGGGAGCCGAACAAGAAAAACACTGAGACACAACGTCTTCAATTTGGAATTAAGACACATTTGGCCACATAAAACGATACCACTACCGTTCCGATAACAAGTCAATACGGAAAAACGTCTCCTTGAGCGACAAATCCGTTGTTTATTCTTGTATTGTTGAGAGAGCGACCATCGCCAAACCAACCTGAAAGCCTCGCCTGGTCTCCATCGATGTATGCCAATGCAGCTTACAGTTACTCCTCAGCACTTTCCTCATTTAAGAAAATAAATGCATGAAAAAGGCCTTATAATATCTCAAATACAAACTGAACACGGAATAAAATATGATCAGAGAATAATTTGCGATAATATTCTAAAGTAAAAACAACAACAGCAACGTTACATTTTCAATTGAATCTGCTGGTAAAATTCCAAAATTATTTAGTTTTTAAAGCTCTCTCTGCAGGCCGATCGGGGCAATTACAATGGATGACAACTTAAATTTTTCTTTTTTGTCAAAATGTTTTCTAAATTAGATTGTTTCACATATTCTCAATTTTTAGTTTTTTTTAACAGAATAGAAAAAAAATCTAAAAGCCAAAATTTATGGTAATTGTAAGATGAAAATTTACAAATGCCAAAAACATAAAAAAAGAAAGAAAAACAAACCCCAAATCATTGCTGGAAATACTGTCCTTGGGGAACACATGCCTTAATTATATGGATATGACTTTTAAAATATATATTTTTTTAATTTTCCTCAAATAATATGGACAATGGACAAATCAGATTTAAGGATGAACAAAAATTGCAAGTGTAATAAAAAATGTGGCAAATAAAACCTGTGTGCTCCAAAATTTGATATTAATCTGTTTTACAATATTTTATTTGAAAAGTTCATAATGCTTATATTTTGTATTTCCAGTTAGTTTAAGATATTTAATTTTATTTATTTATTACAATAAACTGAAGAGAAATCGAAAAAAAGCACTTCTCCAGTTTACACCAATTATTTGGTTGACTTCAATGTTGTTATGATAACTAAATAGGTAAATAAACTTCGTACCACTTGTCATCAGAAATTCGTTTTTAGTAATCATCAATTTCAAGTATAATTAATCCTCAATTGAAGATAGACTTTTAAGCCAATTGCAATTTGATTGTATTTGTGCATTGTTTAACAATTTTATGTTTTCTTAGTTGTTCAAAAAAAATATTACTTCAGAACAAATGAACAAGTAATTACCTTTATAAAATACCTTATAACAAATTGGAATTGAAGCATTATTGGGTTTTTGTCCCGAGATTGCATGGTTCAGCAGAAAATAAAATAAATGTTCAAATCTTAGAGATTTGCACTTTAAAACAATTTGAAGCTAAACTAATTTGCTGCATCTGTTTCTGCCTCATCAAACAACCACTTCCGTGTAACCCAAGCTGACCAGACTGCTGATACAATTCACAAGATATATTTAGGATGAAGCTGCTCCCTTCCCTGCACTTACCATAAACTCAACCTCCAACACGTTGGGGATAGATGTAATTTTTGTATGTTGTAGCTTTAACAAGACAATTTTCTGTCTCCATTATTAAATAAAAAGCAGAAATATTTGCATGAAAGAAAGTTTTTCAACAGAACAGTGCAGTTTATTGTTTGCTCAGTAAATCATTAGAAACAGTCTGAGGGAAACCAATTCTGGTACGCAAATATATTAAATTCCTTGAGATTATTATTTAAAGACAATATTAATGCTAATACATTTTTATTAAATCCATATATTTCTTTCGGTCCTTAAAATGTGGCACCATACCACAAAATATTGTTCTCAATTCCCGCAAATTATGCTTAGCTTAGCAAGCTATGCAGACTTAAATAGATATTGATAATGTTGAAACACTGACAGCATGATTTTGGAGGTGAAGAGGCCCGCATGTTTGACATTGGTTATTCAGTTACTGCTACATCATAAAGACAGGTAGTGTTACAGTTATGCCTGACACACCCACTCCTGACCGTCTGAAGCTGCATGGCACCTGTAGAGTTGAAGCTGTGGTGAGAGAAGCGAGAGAAAATCTGAGCTGGCACAATTTTTACATGTGCTTGTATGTCTTTCTGCACAGCGATCATTCACATGGCTTTAACTTTGATCTGTTTCATCTTCATCTGCTTCTTTTCCATCTTCTTCTGCTCACGTCGCTGAGCTGCTTCCTGTGAAATAGAAAAGACAAAAAGATACATTTAAAATGGTTATTTTGCTTTTTTAGAAAGTAGAAATAAACAACTATGTCATAAATGTATGGTCAAAAAAAAAGAAGACTTTTGATTTAAGACCTCCAGACGACGCTGCCTTTCAGGATCCTCTTCATTCATGATCCTCTCCTTCTCAGCTCTCTTTTTTTCCTCGCGCCGGGTCTGGGCTGCCTCCTGGCGCTGAGCGTGAGTTTGTTTCAGAAAGTTTTCCTCCACACGAGCCCTGTTCCTGTCAGCTTTCTGCTTTCCCTAAATATGCAGAAAAAAAGGAGAAGGTTGTAAAAACTCTTTTACTCCTCGTGTCTTCAGACAGGAGCAAAGGACTCCAAACTGTCAATGAGGAAAAGAACAACCTTCTAAATGTGATCTACAAATTGCAGAGCAAAAGTGATTTATTCCATTATTTCTTAAAGTTCTGGTTCACATTAGCTCAATATTTTGATTTAAAAAAGTTTTGTTCAGTTAGGTTTTTTTTTATAAACCTAAAAACACATTTTTTAATGTTTTGTGCATTTTGTATTTTTATGCAACTCATTCACAAATAACTTACTATCTCTATCAACAGACTTTACAATGATTTAACACGTTCAACTGACTTACAGACATGTCTGATTATGCATAGCAGCCAGTGAACTTCATGTCAAATAACTGGATGTTTACCTCTCTGTTGAGACGGAGCTTCTTGACTTTATCAATGCTGTAGATCACCATGTTCATGAGAGGAAGTAGTGAGTCCATATCTTTGGGAGATGTGTTGCCCATTCCAGGCACTACAAACAAACAAACGGTACAAAACTAATTTTTAAGAAAAAAAAAAGAGAGAAAAGAACAGAAAGGAGTTACACAAAAAGAATAAGATGACAATCTTACCATTAAATGTAAACAGGAGTGTCTTTTTAGTCTCAGGCAGCTTTAGTGGCTGACCCTCCCTGAAAATTAAAAACACATTTTTAGGCACACAAAAATACAGGGGCGGGGCCAGCTTTGCGTTATAAAGGTGGAGCCAGCTTTACGTGATATAAGTAGAGCCAGTTTTTTGTGATAGGGACAAAGTCATCTATATGTGACAGGGGCACTGTCAGTTCTTTGAGACATAGGGTAGGTAAGCTCAGTTTAACAGAGGTAGAGACATTTTTTTGTGTAATGGAGGCAGAGTAAGCTATGTGTGACATTGCTATGAATGTCCTCCTCATCCATGCGTGCGTTTTATCTGGGAACTCCAGTTTCTTTTACAATAAAAAAAAAGCCCCTTGGGATCAAATGTGAATTTGTTCCCCTACGATTAACTTGTGTTTTATGTGTTTGCCATTAAGCTAATATTTAAACATAATAAAAAAAAATTAAAAAACATTTTAAAACAATGTGAAGTATCCCATATAAACACATACTTACTCTTGCATAACTTTTGGACCAGAAAATTGGTCTGAAAAATGGATAGACTCAATCTTTTCAGCATGGGTGGTGACGTAGTGTACCATCTACAATATAAAAGATGGACAGAAGTTTAAAAAATATTATAACTGCATCACATAAAGGATGCACAATAAAACCAACACACAAGTATTGTCTATTATGAGAGTAAAAATGTAATTAGGCAATTCCTACATTTATGCATAAATAGCTCACCATGAACTATAGAACCAAAATGACTTAGCAAATCAAATCAAATCAAACTTTATTTCTATAGCACTTTTCCTATGAAGCATAACACAAAGTGCTTTACATTAAAATAAAACAGATTAAAAACAAGCACAACCATAAAAATGTACACCCCCCCCAGGTCCCCATCTAGAGCTGCAACAGCTGAACCGTAGCTGACCCAGAGGGAGAGGACCCAGCCGAGGAGGCACTGGATTTAAAAATAATAAAATTCTAAATCTAAAATTAAAATGGAGCATTTGATAAAAGCAACAAGCAATAAAACATGAGAATAAAAAATATTCAAATAAGCTATAAATAATCCGACGTAAAATCATAAAACATGATAAAAATAATAAAAACAAGATAAATTAACATGATAAAAACTAATTAAAAGCTAATTTAAATAGATAGGTCTTGAGCCTTTTCTTAAAAACCTCTATGTTCTCTGCGGTCCTCAGGTCCTCCGGCAGACTGTTCCATAGACGGGGGCCATAGTATTGAAAAGATGCCTCTCCATAATTTTTGGTTTTCACATTTGGAATGATTAGTAGACCAGTGCCAGAGGATCTCAGGGTCCGCGAGGGTTCATATTTAACTAAAAGATCAGATAAATAAGAAGGCGCAAGACCGTTCAGACATTTAAAAACCATTCAAAGTATCTTCAAATCAATCCTGAAGCAGATGGGGAGCCAATGCAGGGATTTTAAAATCGGGGTGATGTGAGCTCGCCTTCTGGTCTTGGTGAGAACTCTTGCAGCAGAATTTTGGAGAAGCTGAAGGTTCTTAATGCTATTTTTTGGAAGACCAGCTAGAAGGGCGTTACAATAATCAACTCTACTAATTATAAAAGCATGCATCAGCGTCTCCATATTAGCAATATGTTTCAACACACTTGAAACAAACTTCCACACAATGGCTTTTCTGGTTGTTCATTTTGGAATTTAAAAATTCCTTTTCTAAAAATCATAGATATTTCCAACCATTAGAAGTTTTCCTGTAAGTGAGTCTCCCCACCCCACCTCACCCGCCGCCGCCAGCCAATAAGCAGTCAAATATAAGGATCTAACTGTGAGCTTGGAAATCAGCAGACTTGACCTTGTTATCCATCACACCATCTGTGACTTCGCCCATCTCACTAAGAATAGCCATGGAGTCTGGAAGCCCATATTTAGCACCGGACTTCGGCTTGTCACCACAGAATTCACTCTGTAAGAAAGAAAAAAAACATGAAGTGCTGGCCATCAAGATGGTTTCTAAAGATGATAAATAAAAACAGAACAAAGAGAATTTCAGGGATATTTTACCAAGTCTTGCATCTCCTTCTGCATTCGAGCCATGGCTTTCTTTGTACCCACGGCAAACACAAAGGTATCCATGTCCTCATCATTAAGGGTCACTTTGACTTGCTGACAATGAATATCACAAATTTTTGGTCACATCTTATTTTGCATTTAAAACCCAGAAAAGAAGCCATTTATCAGCTGGTTTAAGACTTATGCCCACCACTTGGTCACATGCAGGCCTCATCATCCTGGCAAGAACATTAAGAAGATCCTGTCTCTTCAGAAACTGCAAAAGCCAACAAGTGTGTTAGCAAATAACATCTAAAGATGTAAATACTAGCAAATATGACAGACTATCAATACCTTGAGCTGAATCAGCATGCCTTCACAGCACACACGCCCAGAGCACCACAGATTGTAGATGTGTTCATTTTCCTGATTCAGCTTCCCAGTGCTCACTGCTTCTTTACTAGTTCCATCATCACCTGAGCATGCAGATTAACAAAACTACATTAATGAATATATAAATACATTCCTACAACATGCAACTGATCAATAGATTCACTACAGGTGTGAATAAGAGATGACAGAACTCACCAACTAGTGCAAAGTTGCTCTCTAGAAGCTCTTTGTGTGAATTGAACCAAGCCTGAGCCAGCCGACTGTTTTTGTTCTTGCCAATGATGTAGTTCATGATGTATGCCAACAGGCCAGTCACCATGAGGATTTCCATGTAATAACTTTCCCAGCTGTTCTGAAGATGTGCAGGAACCTACAGAACAAAGAAAGAAAGAAAATTGCCACACCTGAAATTAGCAAGCCAAATTTCCATTTATGCCTCAAGAAAGTGGTGTCAGTTTTAAAACACAGATGCATCTCAAACAACTTAATAGTTAAGTATAGATTCTTATATTATTTTGACCAAATAACTGGAAATCAATGCCATGTGTAACAGTTATGATATATATCAATAAGAAGTATCCTGAAATGCTGCTAGTGAAGTGATCACATATGTGCAGAGGTTGAACATGGTGCAACATATGCCAGCGTTAATCCACAGAAGATTTTCACAATAAGATCAGTTCACCGTGTGGATTATTAACGGGTCCTTCATGGAGGGGCCAGGTTTTTCAGAGTCGGGAAACCCCTCAAACTCATCCTGGTCAAACTTTCCATCTTGATCCTTTGAAAAGACAAAAAAAAGTACATTTATACGTTTATTTAATTACGGTGTTTTTTTTTTAAGTTATGGAAACTGAAAAAGTTATATACTTGGGTATCGGAGTCCTCAAAACCATCTTGACCATCCTCCAGCTCTACAGTGGCTTCATCTTCATCTTCATCAGGCTGTGAAGAGGAGACTCGTGGAGGGGGGGCAGGTATTGACTCATCAGTTAACTCCTCATTCATGTCCTCAAACTCTGCAAAGTCATTGTCGTCAAAGTCTGCGAGGTCCTCCCCATCATCAAAATCATCATTGTACCGGCTCTTGGAGCCAGGGAAGGCCAGGAGTAGCAGCAATATGGGTATTAGTAGAAGACGTGTTCTCTGCATGATGGAAACCTGCAATTAGAAACAAAGATGGAAGACCCTCAAAGGTTTACAACACATCTATATAACAACATTTATTTAAACTTAAAGTCAAGAAACAATTCCCAGCTCGACCACCACGTTTTACATAACAAATTCTCAAGAATTAAAATATTTCAGAGAAAAATTAACCTAGTGCTATCAGAAAGGAAACTAAGAGAATGTTTTTTTCTTTAACTGGTATAATAAAACACAAAATATATGTTTTACCCTAAAGGGTTCAGTACTACTGTAACCCCATGGAGACCCAACAAACAGAGATATTACACATTTAAGGTAAGTCACACACCGTGGAACCCGACTTTACGTGCAGGGACAGATCGAATGCAACAAATACATTTAAAAAAAATCCCCTAACTATGACATCAATTAATAACATATCTAAGAATTAGAATAAATCCTAATAACAAAACCCATCCCCCAACTCTCACTCAATTAATCTGTTAGCAAACGTAGCATTGGCAGCAGGCTAATGCTGGCTAGCAAGCTTGACACATTGGCGTTTGACTAAACCTGTACTCTAGATCAATGTGAAACTGGTATATATTTAGTCAGATTTGTAAATGAATTTATACAATAAATAATAATAATAGAGGCGGCCTACCTTAAGGGTAAAGTATAGCAATGAATGCGAAGCTGGTTAGGAAAAAGAACATGAAACTGCCCTTGGAGTGAGGTTCCGTTTTAGACAGGAAACTGGTTGCGACATGACTTGCCTTTCAAACTAAAAGTATCGATGTCGTAAAAATATGTGATCCTTGTGTTTATATCACACGAAAAACACATTTATACATGTTTTAATGTTCACTAAGAAGAATTTTGGAGAGTTTACTTTTAATATTCAGTTATATTATTCAGTATAATTAATTTGTTTTACGAAGGACACAATTTAAAAAGTGACGAACCGCAAAAAGTTTTAAAAAAAAACTTTATTTATATGTGATGTTACACCTGAACAATTACTGTTTACATTGTTTTTTTTTAACAATTTTTCTATAGATGTTTAATTGTTCAGAGTAAAGTAAAGCCGCTTTGTTCTAAGGTATGCTATGGCACTTTCAATACAGGGTATTCTATTCAATGGGTTAATGAACAAAAAGCTTACTTTTCTCTATGGGTGAATTTTTTTTTTTTTAAACATAAAAGTTAAAAAATACTCAGAAGCTCCCATATTTATCACTGAAGCTTTTTTTTTTTTTATTAAAAAGAGAAACTAACCAGTTTTGCAAACAAGATTTAACAGTCTTCAGACAGACTCAACTCAATTTCCCATTGAATAAGAAACAATTATCAATCAACAGTGTTTTTTTTCTTTAGAAAGTTTAAGTTACAGAAATAGAAGTTGTGGTTTGAATGAGGAAGTCTGGAGTGATGGAGACGTATGCTTGAATTGTTCAGGGCATCTATGTAAGACACTGTTGAGATGTGCTGTAAATGAGACAGATGAGCTCAAGGTGGAGGTGGGACTGCACCAAGGATCAGCTTTGAGCTCCTTGTTTGCTGTGATGATTACAGATTAGACAGGAATCGCTATGGCTTGTGATGTTTGCAGATGACATTGTGACCTATAGTGAGAGTAAGAAGTAGGTGGACGAACAACTAGAGGTGGATGTTTGCTCTGGAAAGCAGGAATGAAAATCATCCACAGCAAGACAGAGTATTTGTATGTAAATGAGAAGAATTCAGGTGGAATTGTGAGGTTACAAGGACCAAAGATGAAGAACGGAGGACTTAAAATACTTAGGGTCAATAGTCCAGAGCAGGGGCCTGCCAGAGCCACAAAGTCCCACCTCACTCTTTTAAAAAATACACTTAATTTATGTTTTTGCTGCCACCAAGCCATTAATTTATCAAATGTCGCTGTGAAATATTTACAATAATTTAATTAAAAAAGAGTTACATTTCCATTATTTTACTTTTGACAGTAACATACAGGTATACAAGTTCCTTTCAAAATAAAATACATCATGTGGCAAATAAGGTCCTGATACAAGAGAAATCAATTATACTCTAAGAACTTTAAAAATCAAAAATTAAGAATCAGAATAGAATAAACTTTATTGACATTGTGACATGTTAGATGTACAACGAAATTCCTTAACTATGACATCAATACATATATATGACACTTTCTGGAAAAGTGTCATTTCAGTCACTTATGCAAAAAATTAAGCAACACACCACAATGTAATCATCAACTCAAGGCAAGTAAAGCACAACACAAAAAGACTACCCTCATACTAATCCACTTATTGCAAAGATATTCCACGTATTGCACAAATAGTGCAATGACAAAACATAACTGTCAAACCTTTTAATTATTCAAATATTTCAGCATTTTTAATCAATGCCAACAAGTCACAATGGAGAGATAATGTGCTTTTGGAGATTCGAGTTGCAGACCCCTGGTCCAGGACAATGGGTAAAGAGGTGAAGAGGCATTTTCAAGCAGGCATGGGTGGAGGAAGGTTTCAGGTGCATTGTGCGACACGAAGAAAAGAAACAGATGTCTAGGAGACTGTGTAGAGAGATGCCTTGTTGGTTAGACCAAGGGTCTGCAACCTTGAGCCATTTGGTCCATTTGGTCCAGTTCCTTACTGACCAAAACCCAACGAGAAGCACAAAGTCCCAACTGAGTGTTGAGAAAAATACATTTTATTTATGTTTTTGTGTCCATTAAGTCATTCATTCATAAGTATAGCTAATAAATATTATGATGATTGAACTATAACAGTGTTATATGTTTCTATTTGTAATTATTTTAACTTCCTTTACTTTTGACAGCAGAAAGTAAATTAAAACTAAACAGAAACAAAACAGCATACCGGTACACTTTAAAAAATGTTGACGATACATTATAGAAAAAACATAAAGTTCATTATAATTGGTTATAATACAAGCAATCTTGAAGCCCGTAAACTGTATTTGCCCTCTTTTGGTCACAAAAATAGACTACAGACAATAATCAAGTTAGACTTATGTATAAAATTTAATTCCGGTAGGGACGTTGTAAATAAAACAATTTCGAAACACAGCCTGATTAAAAAAAAAAAAAGATTGAAAATTCACCGTCAAAAAATTACTAACCAACATATAATTTATATTGTGCTTTACAGAAAACACAAGTTTAACATAGACCGATTTATTCAAACTTTGTAGATAAAAGTTTCAGACATCCTTCAAAATGCCAGTTTTACTTTGAAAGGATAACCAGGAAGTTACTCATACGTCGGTGAGATTGTTAGCCACCAAGATCGTATCAAGCAATGCTACTCTTTGTTAAGTAAAGTGCTGTAAAATCCTGTTTTAGAACAAGATTTGCGATTCTAACAGTCAATTGTGCTTCTTTAGATGTTTTTCTTCTTCAGCAAAACGATCCAGTGAAAATTCACTCGCGGCGTTTTCTTGTTTGACAGTAAGCTAGCGCTAGCGTGTTAGCTGCTTGGACAACAGCTCGTGAGGATGTCGCTTCACGGCAAAAGAAAAGAAATCTACAAGTACGAGGCGCCATGGACGGTATACGCCATGAACTGGAGTGTTCGTCCGGATAAACGCTTTCGGCTTGCCCTCGGTAGCTTTGTGGAAGAATATAACAACAAGGTGCCTGACTTTTTTAGTGTGTCAGCTAACGTTTCTCGAAGAAACGCGCTTGAATAAGTGCTAATGCTAACTGGTTTAACCAGGTTTATTTGTTTGTTTTATGTTGCAGAGTGGGTTTGCTAAGTGTTATATTGCGATTCTTTTACTCTAACTGTTTTCGTATGTCATCATTGATGCTTAATGATTCAATTTTAGATGAAACTGCTCATTTTTCGTATCTCGTGTCTACTCAGGTTCAGCTGGTCGGTTTGGAAGAGGAAAGCTCCGAGTTTGTCTGCAGGAACACTTTTGATCACCCTTACCCCACCACCAAGATCATGTGGATCCCGGACACCAAAGGGGTCTACCCAGACCTGCTGGCCACCAGCGGAGACTATTTGCGCATTTGGAGGGTAGGCTGTCAAACCTGTCACTCGCTGCTTCTGTTATGTTCTTGTTTGGGTCATTTCTTTGTATCTCAGGAGTGGAAACCTGGCTAGATTCTGATGTGAGGAAGCAATATTTTAGTGTTATTTTGTTGCTAAGTAAAAGTAAACTAAATGTCAGTTGGTGCATTAAAAAAAAAGTATTTTACTTCATTTTTGATTTTAAAAACTGCATTTGTACGTTTTTAGAAAATTACCTTTATCCAATAATACGAGCCATAATGCTGAACACCTATGACAATAACACAAGTTCTTTGTGTGTTCATAATAACAAGGAACCCATCGTGATGCCCCCCATTCATATTTGTTTTAAGTTCCAGCCTGTTTTGACAGCATTACTTGCACAGGCTACATTTCTGCTTGCTTGTTAATTGGCTTCTAACATCAGTTTAAATTTTATTAAAAAACACACACACACAATAGGGTGTATACATGCCTAATTAACCGTTTCGCCTCTGAAACGGAGCAGGAGTAAATAAACATTTCTTGCCACAACTGCATCCAAACAGGATGGTGAAGGAATTTGCTGGACATCTTGTGGATTTCTCTGCTTTTGTTTCACAGGTCAGTGACACAGAAACGCGTCTCGAGTGTTTGCTAAATAACAACAAGAACTCTGACTTCTGTGCCCCCCTCACCTCCTTTGACTGGAATGAAGTTGATCCCAATCTTCTGGGTAAGAAATGTATTTGATCAATGCCAGCCCAGTTTGAAGAGAAGTTATTAAGAAATTGTATTTTATCTGACAGGAACATCCAGCATCGACACCACCTGCACTATCTGGGGCTTGGAGACGGGCCAGGTGTTAGGACGAGTAAACCTGGTGTCTGGACACGTAAAGACCCAGCTAATCGCTCACGACAAAGAGGTGTCTTGACTGTAAAATGTATTGATCCATATTTGTCTGTAGAGAAGAGTTTTTAAGCGTCTTCTTGTCTCTATAGGTGTATGACATCGCTTTCAGCCGTGCAGGAGGGGGCAGAGACATGTTTGCTTCAGTAGGAGCTGACGGATCCGTCCGCATGTTTGACCTGCGGCATCTGGAGCACAGCACCATCATCTACGAAGACCCCCAGCACCACCCACTTCTTCGTCTCTGCTGGAATAAACAGGACCCCAACTATCTGGCCACAATGGCCATGGATGGCATGGAGGTGAATAATTCTGCATTCTATATGTTTGAAACGGACAAATACAAGTGGGTAACTGCTGTAAAGTTAAGTTATTTAGTTTCCTTGGGTGGAAATGTATATTTTTTGTTGCTTATTATTTATTTTGGTGCTGATGAATTAGTCATTTGCAGATATTCTAACTCTTTTCATCACTCAGAACATTATTTTAAACTTCAGCTGCTAAAGTGAACAAAAAAAACCCTCACCAGGAATAGGCCTGTCCTCATGATGTCTTTGTGACAGGTGGTCATTCTGGATGTCCGTGTTCCGTGCACGCCCGTGGCACGGCTCAACAACCATCGGGCCTGTGTCAACGGCATCGCCTGGGCCCCTCATTCCTCCTGTCACATCTGCACTGCAGGTGAGTGGAAACCAAGGTCTCCTTCAAAACCCACTGAGCTTTCTTGCTTTTGCAAAAGGAAACAACATCAAGGAAAAAATACCTCGTACGATCATCTTTTTTTATTTAACTTTCATAAACTGGTTTGTCAAATGTGAAAAAAACAGTGTTTGGATGCACATTTTCTTAGAGTACCTTTTTTACAAGTTTTTTTTTCTTAAGTTGAAAAATCTTTTGTATTTGTCTCAGATTTCTTTTGCTGTTATCCGCTGATGTAAACCTTTTGTTCTTGCAGCCGACGATCACCAGGCCCTGATCTGGGACATCCAGCAGATGCCACGTGCCATCGAAGACCCCATCCTGGCCTACACTGCCGAAGGGGAGATCAACAATGTGCAGTGGGCCTCAACACAGCCAGACTGGATTGCGATCTGCTACAACAACTGCCTGGAGATCTTGCGTGTCTAAAAGCTCGGAGAAGGACTCCAGTAGTTCTCATTCCCCTGCTTTCAGCACCAGGACATAAACACGGTTGAGCTCTCTGAAAGTGTTTGGATGTTGAAATACCTGCTCTGCAATAATTTGGTTGACACAAAATGTCCATGCATTTGCTCCACTGCTTTTCAGAGAAACATGTTTATTAAGCTCTTATTTATTTTGGCCGGCAGCTGTAAGAAGCGTCGGAGCAGTTGTTTCTAAAAGTCAGACGTCTTTTATACATCTTAACTCGAGCCAGCGCCGAGGCTATCATGAAGGGTTTAGATGTTGTACATTTCATCTGTTCAGTTTGTTGAGGTCCATTTTAACTCGTTTGTGGCAGAAGACGACCTCCCTGATGCGTAGGAGTATGTTGTAGCCTTTTAGTGGATTACATACCATAATATTTGCAAACAAAGGTTCTGAATATTAGTCTAGTTTACCTGTGTGGCACTTGAAGGTGTTGATCTCGGTGCTCTGGGTTCAGACTTGTGCAGCTTTTCAAAGTTGTAAAGATGGGACGTATTCCTGTGTGAGTCATCTTAAATTGGACATTTGGCGCTACCGTGTACAGACAAATCTCTAACCTAGCAGACATTTTGTTCGTCTTTCTAATGACTACTTCTGCTTTATTTGTGTGCGTAGAAACCTGCCTTTTTCTTTCTTGGTCACGTGTGAGATGGAACTGAAGTTCTTGAATGCGTTTCTGTCCAGCTCTTTGTTGAATACTTAAGGGGTCCTTGTAGCATGCCATTACAAGGCAAAATGTACATATAAATATATCAACAGCTGTTGGTAAGCCAAGTGTTCATGTTGTAGCTCTTTTTCATAAAGTTTATTATTGAATTTGCTCTAATAAATTGTATCCTTCCATGTCTCAGACAAACTTTGCTCGTTTCCCTTCGTTAAAGTCAAATATGAGGTCAGTCCTGCTTTTAGTTAGATTTAAAAAAAAAAAACATTTAGAGGAAAATTAGTTTAAAAACATTGTAGTTAAGGGATCAATTACTCCCTCGGAAAACTCAGTCGTATAACATTTGACTTTAAAATACTATATTTTACAATAACTTATGTATAGCAGTTGGATAATAAGACCTTTAAAAGTAAATTAAGATCCAGATTGTCGAGCATTTCCTACACCATGTGTTTTAACTACGTTTTACTTTGGGGAAAGTTTCTTTTTATTCACAAAAAAAAGTCTGGAACAGTAAAATAATTATTTTTTTTCATGGTTTGTGTCATTTGGTCCTTCTTGACCCAGTTCTGAATCCTCACCTTGCAAAGCTTGAGTTTTAATTTGTCGATTCTTTTTCTTTAGAGAGAGTGTGATCTTTAACTCTGGAGAAACCAGGGGTCAAAATTTGGCCTTTGCTTAATAAATGAATTTATCATTTATTTACATTTTTAAATGTTGTGTTTGGGCTGCTGTTAATTGCAGCTACCCAAATGAAAAACACAAAACAACAAAACAGATCATGTTAACTTTAAAAGCCCAGAAGAGGAGCCAGTTGAGGTGGCTCGGGCATCTGGTCTGGACGCCTTCCTGTGGTGTTCCGGGCATGTCCCACTGGAAAAGGACACGGGGGAGACATCTCTCAGCTGGCCTGGGAACGCCTGGGGGTCTCCCCAGAGGAGATGGAGAAAGTGCTGGGCAACTTGGATAAGACTGCTTCCCTGGGACCTGGTCCCAGATGAGTGGAAGAAGATGGACGGATGGAGCCCAGAATATAATTTCCCTTGGTTTGTCCAGGGTTAAAGGAAAAAAGGTAAACGCAACAGTCAACTTGTTATTGGAACTGTGAAATAACCTTAAAAAGTCGTTTTTCTGACCCCAAAAGTGAGACACAGAAACAATCAGCTTTTTTTTTTAGATTATCAGTAACAATTTGATGTTACAAACACATCTGATGGATTTTGTTAGAAATCTGACATTTGTACAAGCATTTCTAATGTGGACAATAAAATAAACTATCATGATTGGACTGAACGCATAGAAACTTTGATAATTTCCAGGATCAAACCATGAGCATCGAGGTCACAACTTGATTAATGAGATGACAGTTTAATTTGTCCTTGTCAAACCTTAAATCTTCATCCTTCACAGTTTGTTGCTCTGAAAGCACATCACTAAATCTAAAACACTCAGTTGTTATATTTACTATCTGCACGGTCTAACTGTTTCACTTCAGTTTTACATCGTCTCACACTCGGCTGTTCACACTGATAAAGAACTGAAGCACCAGCAGAAGGTTTCTCCTCTAAATCTACCGTCTGTCATGCGGTTTGCTTCACTTCCAGATCCAGTGACTTCTTGAGCGTCTCCAGAATAATAATCTCTTCTGTGCAGGACCTGAAAAGAGACAGAGCGGCCCGGGACAACGCAGCCAAGTCTGTGGAGACAAGAGGCACTCTGAACTCTGATGCAGCAGCGTCAGAGTGGAAGAAAGAGGGGTGAAAGTAGGATAGAGTTGGTGTTGTGGGGGGGCATGTCTGTCTGGTGCATTTGTTGTCCTAGCTGCCAGGCAGGGTGGGGTCAGAGAGGCGCCTCTGCAATTCCTGCATCTCTGTGGGACTTTCAAGGTGTTCAGGGAGGGAGGGGAAGCGCAGGCTTCCATCCTGAAGTCCAGAAGGTTCCTGAGGAGGGGTGAGGTCCACGTGTGGAGGGTCGGCCTCCGCTGATGTGATGTCATCTGATGGCAGAGGGAGACGGACGCTGCCGGGCTGAACATCTTTGGGTTTGAATTCAGAATCTGGACTCTATGAAAGAAGCATTTATTCAAACGTCATTATGTTCCTCAAACTTCATTTCAGCCTCATTTTGTGAAATGAAAAGGAATTTGAAGACCCACTCCAATGAAAACCATGTTTTTAACATGTTCTTGTGGCATTTGTGGACATATATATAAAAAACAATTAATATTAAAATTGCATTTCTTTTGTCAAAACGTCTTTGATTTCCTGGTTTGAGCTGGTATCTGGCTGAAACTCTATGGCTGGATTGCTCCAAATTTGCTCGCCTTGTGGCCTGCCTCATCGTATGGTCCATGTCACAAATACAATCTTTTTCAAACTGCATTTTTTTTGAATAAATATATATTCAGAAATTCAATTTTGAGAAAAATTTCCTTTATCGTCAGAAAAATGCCACAAGAACATGTTAAAAACACAGTTTTCATCAGAGTGGGTCTTTAACTGTGGGTTACAGACTCATTGACTGAGCAACAGCAACTTAGCTGATAAGATGGCATCAGTTTACATTCAGAATTTATTGGTCCTTGTGCAACCTCAAGTACCGGAGAAAGTTAAATGTTATAGAGTCTTAGCCTCTGAACTGCATGTTCAGCAAACTGTTTTTTGCTCAAAATCTTATATTTAAAAAAAAAATAAAAAAATTGCAAACAGTAACTGCTGCCTTGTTTGACAGTCTTTCTTGGTTGTTCTGCAAATTGATTGTTTGGATGGTGTCAGGTGGAAGTAACATGGACCTAATTTGATTGGATGTTGTACCGACAGCACACACAGACGCACACACACCCAAAGACGGAGAGAATAGTTTACGTACTTTTCCAGTCAAATGGCTCCCGTCCAGGTGAAGTCATGAGTTACTGCTGTTTAAGTCAAGTCTAGTCATAAAAATTCAGGACTCGAGTCTGACTCAGGTCTGAGTCATGTGACTGGGAATCCACATAATCTCTGTAAACTTGTGTATTTCTAAATTGCGAACTCACAAGTAAGAATTTCATTGCTCAGTGTTGCAGTGCATATGACCATAAATGTCTTGATAACATTTCTAAAATTCAGAAAGTTCTCTTTAGCAACAAAAGACATCCCATAAAACGGTATTCAAAAAAGTCAACCTAAAATGGATCAAGACATTCAGTTGAATTTTTAAAAGTATTTTCCCCACCCATTTTTTTATTTTAAATTTGTAAGTCTGCGTGTGAAGTTCTTGCTCCGAACCTGCAGGAGCCGGGCGGAGCCGTCCATCTCCCCAGCGACACAGTGGATCATAGGCGCTCCTGCGTTGTAGAGCATGCTCGGGTGAGGCGGGTGAAGGCTGGGCGACATATCGCTGTAGGAAGGAGGTACTGGGGAGATTTGCCGCTGGAGGAGCTGCAGGATCACGGTGATATCTGTGGTCATGCGGGTCTCCAGCCTGAGTGAATGAAAAGAAACATTCAAAAGTATTATGGTTGTTCATCATAGGGTAATGGAGCAATTGACAGCAAAAGAGTTCAAAACTACATGCTCTCTGCACATTACATGTCTTTAAAACATGAAAAAGCAAACTTACCTGTTCAGCTGGGACTGCAACAACTCCAACCTTGTCTCGAGCTCTCTGGACTGATCTGCCACATGTGCGGCGGGCTGAAAAGCGGCCTTGACGGAGGAGGGGCGCTGCTGGCTCTCTGACAGCTGGCCCGCTCTACCGTCTGTCCAGTATCCATACACACCTGACACGCCGATAGGGGCTGCTGCTGTTTTAACGAAAGAAGAACGAAAGATGCACCATCTGTGAGGAAGTGGTAATCACAACGCAAGAGCCATCCTTTAGACTTTTTGATTCACCCTTTTCATTTGTCAGTTAGTTACATCTGCTCACTCAGCACTGAGGAAAAGAGGAGAGCTTGGGTTGTTTCCTTTTGTTGACCCCTGCTTTTGTCGCTTTTCGCTGTTTTTTTTTCCAGTCACCTTTTTCTGACCTTTGTTAGTCAAGTTCATCAACTTCTATAAAGTATTATTTGTTTTATTTCAACTCATTCATTCATTTTCCAATCCGTTTTATCCCTTTCGGGGTCACGGAGTTGCCGGAGCCTAACCCGGCTACTCATGGGCGAAGGCAGGGGACACCCCTGGACTGGTCGCCAGTCTGTCGCAGGGGCCTTTTGCAAAAAGAAATAAACTCAAACTGAACCCAGTGAGGCTTCAGTAGGAAAGTCACCTCAACACACAAAGCTGTCCATGTTTTTATCCACACGTTGTGCCGTTTCAGTCTCCCTTCATGCATGTCTCTGTTCATTTATTTACTCTATGGTCATAGGACATACACTTTAATCATGCTTTTTGAAGTCATGAAATGAATAATTCATCAATCATCATCAAAAGCATTTTTGAGAATTTTAAATTATTGTAAAAAAAATATTTGTGTATTAGTAAAGAATTCTGAGCTGAACTTGAGTTGAAATCTTCTGGAGTAAATGTAATCATTAAAATAAATCAGAGAAAACAATACAAAGATGTTAAAAATATTCCAATATACCAGAGTATGGAGCCTCTCCAAGATCTGGAGATAATCCCATTGGGGGTCCGCTATGAGGCAACAGGCCCACTGCAGGGGGGTAATCTCTGGTATCAGAACGGCGGGGACACGTCCCAACCTTACAGGGTCGCGACGGTCCTATTTCTTCATCGCTGGACTGAGAGCAGATACTTCCACTGGTGCAGATGTCTTCCCAGTGAGGTCTTGCAGGAGCGCTGCGCTGGTGGATTGCGATCTGACAGGATGGATCGGGATAAGAGTCTTCGTGATCCATCCCATCTGTGTGCAAAGAGATGCTGCAGATGTTACATGCCAACATGGAGGAACCGACACACGAGGAAGTCGGACTCTCACCTGGCTGGTTCCGGCGACGCAGGGAGTTTCTGTGACGTCGCGTCAGGCGGCAGCCACATTCAGCGTCTCTGCTCCCACCTGGCTGGTTTATTCGATCTGCCTAATACAAAACCGTTTCAGTCATTTACAAATGAAGACTTTTTATGTCTGATGAATCAAGTTTGATTTTTGTCACTTAAATGTTCTTTTGTGGAAACAGGCTGTAGTTTGAAAATAAATGCTTGAAATCCAGCTGTAAATTTCACTTGTAACATAACAGATCTTAATGTCCACATAAAAAACGGTATAGATCAAGAAACCTTCATTGGGGGGTTTGTATAACATCACCCCTTAGTAGCACTCACATCTCTCAAATTGAAAGTGATTTCCAAATTATTCCAGAATGTGTCTGCAAAGTCGGGGTACATGTCCAGCACTTCCAGCAGGTCGTCCCTCAGGATCTTGTGGAGGTCACAGTAAGTTAAAGCCCTGACATCCGCACTGGATTTTGACGGTCTCCCGTATAGACTGATGGGTTCGCCAAATATGTCATTCTTTCCTACAAGAATCAAAGCAGAAAAAGACAAGCTTGAAAAAGTAAAAGCTGCTTTTATTTTTTGCTGAGAGCACATCCTCTGCCAGGGCAGAAGATGGAGAAAAAATATACATTTATTCTTTTGCACAAGATCTTTAGACATCCACTTTAGCAGGGCTGAGAAAGACATGATATTTGCAGGCTGTATGTGAATGCAGGATGATCAGTGCCGAAAAAGGAGCTGTGCCCAAACACCTCTGGCACCACAACAAAATCCAAAAAGTGGAAACAGGCTCACGCTAAAAGTGACAAATATAAACAGCAATGCAACACGAAAGCCCCAAGTTAAAGCTGCGAGCGGTGTTGCTAGCTGCCCCACTTTGACCTGCCCTTCCTGCCACACACATCTCCAAAGCATCTCTATATCTCCATAGCAACCATTTGACGTTTTTATCACCTAAAGGAGACAAACTGGTTGATGTAATTTTGAGAAGAATCAGTAAAAGTAAACTTTTGGATATCCTTAGCAACAGAGTTTTTTCCCACCAGAATAGTAATGTCTTCTGTGCATGACCTAAAGGGAGTTTCTGCGGCCTGTGAAAGTCTGTGGAGACAAGAGCCACCCTGAACCCTGATGCGGCATCTGAGTGGGAGATGGTTATTCATTTCGTTCAGATTGAGCCAAAAATTTCTGTATTACTTTTTTACAATGTCCCATTTAAAATGTCAGCAACAGGGGAACGTTAGTTTTGTAAGCTCACTACTCTAACGCAATTAAAAATCTGCATTGTTTCTTCCCAAGTAGCTTCACAATGAAGAGCTTGAAGAGTTAGGGAGTTAGAAGAGTTAGGAAGCCACAAAACCCCTTGGAGAAGTTTAAATTTGTAGATGGGGCTAAATGGGATTTTAAAAACAAATTCAAGATGGCAGCCTCTTCTTGATGTCAAAAGTCAACAAAACTTTGATTGTGGTTGAATTGAGTGCCCCAGGAATTTCCCAGAAGTCTCTGCAAAATCATTGAGCATTGATGCTCACTGGATTGGGAAATATAGACCACAATGCATTGTGTTTGAATGAGTTTTCAGTTAGAAAAATATTTCAATTTTTCAAAAATAAACTATCCAAGTTCTCCTCTTTACGACACAGTGGATTCATACATTTTTCTTGTATAACGTTCATATTTCTTAGTCTTCTGGAAATCGGTGATGTCATATTGCTGTTTTAAAGTGTCTGGATTGCTTTTAAAATCCAGGGCACTAGATAGTCCTTCACACAATGTCCGGTGGTCATCCCATAATTATTTTAAAAATTCATTTGGACATTCCCTGACCTGTGTTTTGGTTTCTCCCACTGAGATGTCATGGCGAGGACTGCCATTAAAGGTTGATCCCTTAACTGTAGCTAATATTTTACAGTGTAGGGATGGTTACCTAGTATAGCCACAACAACATCGTCCCTCAGGATCTCAATGGAGCCCCTGGAAATGAAGTAGAGAGCCGTGAGAATGTCCCCGCTGTGGACGAGCGTGTCTCCAGGAGGAGCGTGGGTTGTCCTGAATCGCATGGCCAGGGCTCGAAGGCAGCCTTTATTGGCGCCGTGAAAAGCGCTGCAGTTCTGCAGCAAGCTGCGGTTCAAGTGGAGGCAGATGTCGGCTTGGAGACACTCCGGGAAACCCTTCAGAACCTGCGGGAAAACCGGAATGACATCAAAGATTTAAATGTTTTTAAAGCTTTTAGTACAACTAATTTCTTGTATTTATTAAAAAGCAGCAAGTATTTCTAAACCGTTGAAGCCTTAAAGAAATAAGTTTAAATGGCCTTTGAGAAAAAAATACAAAAAATAAAAGCTTCTATATTTTCATGCTGCTATACAAGTTATAAAAGGTTAGTTATAGGATATTTGATATGACTGTTACTATAATTCAGAGAAATAAAGACGGAAGTAAAATTTGAATTTTTATTTTTGAAATTCGGACATATTTCCCCCCTCCATGAACCGCCACCTTAACGTGGTGGAGGGGTTTGAGTGCTCGAGTGATCCCAGGAGCTATGCTGTCTGGGGCTTCGGCTCCTGGTAGGGTCTCCCATGGCAGACAGGTCCTGGGTGACGAGCCAGACAAAGAGCGGTTCACAAACCCCTTTATGAGAATAAACATCAAAGATTCAGTTGCGTCGCCCGGATTGGCGTTACCGGGGCCTCACCCTGGAGCCAGGCCTGGGGTTGGGGCTCACAGGCGAGCGCCTGGTGGCCGGGGCTCCTCCCACGGGCCCCGGTCGGGTAAAACCCGAACGATCAACGTGGGATCACTCCCCAGTGGGCCCACCACCTGCAGGAGAGCTCAGAAGGGGCCGGTGCAATGTGGTTTGGGTGGCAGTCGAGGGCGAGTGCCTCGGCGGCCTAAACCCCGGTCATGGAACTTGGCTTTTGGGACATGGAACGTCACCTCTTTGGGAGGGAAGGAGCCTGAGCTTGTGCGAGAGGTTGAGAGGTACCGGCTAGGTATAGTTGGGCTCACCTCTACGCACAGTCTGGGCTCTGAAACTCAGTCTCTCGAGAGGGCTTGGACTCTCTACCATTCTGGAGTTGCACATGGTGAGAGGCGGCGGGCTGGGGTGGGCTTACTTGTGAGCCCCCAGCTTAGCCGCCAAGTGTTGGAGTTCACCCCGGTGGATGAGAGAATTGCGTCCCTCTGCCTTCAGGTGGGGGACAAGTCTCTGACTGTGGTTTCAGCTTATGGGCCGAACAGCAGTTCAGAGTACCCAGCTTTCTTGGTGTCTCTCTGAGGGGTACTGGAAAGTGCCCCAACGGGGGACTCCATTGTCCTCCTGGGTGACTTCAATGCCCACGTGGGCAACGACAGTAGCACCTGGAGGGGGGTGATTGGTAGGAACGGCTTCCCTGATCTGAACCCGAGCGGTGTTTTGTTGGACTTCTGTGCTAGCCATAGTTGGTCCATAACAAACACCATGTTTGAGCACAAGGGTGTCCATCAATACACGTGGCATCAGGACACCCTCGGCAGGAGATCAATGATTGACTTTGTAGTCGTTTCAGGAGACCTTCGGCCGTGTGTCTTGGACACTCGGGTAAAGAGAGGGGCAGAGCTGTCCACTGATCACTACCTGGTGGTGAGTTGGATTCGATGGCGGGGAAGGAGGCCGGAAAGACTTGGCAGACCCAAACGTAGTGTGAGGGTCTGCTGGGAACTTCTGGCTGAGCCCTCCGTCAGGGAAGTCTTTAACTCCCACATCCGGGAGAACTTCAAACAGGTACCAAGGGAGGCTGGTAACATTGAGTCTGAATGGACCATGTTCTCCACCTCCATTGTCTCTGCTGCTGTTCGGAGCTGTGGTCGCAAGGTCTCTGGTGCCTGTCATGGCGGCAACCCCCGAACCCGTTGGTGGACACCTGAAGTAAGGGATACCGTCAAGCTGAAGAAGGAGTCCTATCAGGTCTGGCTGACTTGTGGGACTCCAGAGGCAGCCGACAGGTATCGGCAGTCTAAGCGAGCTGCTGCTCAGGCTGTAGTAGAGGCAAAAACTCGGTCCTGGGAGGAGTTCGGTGAGGCCATGGAGAAGGACTATCGGTTGGCCTCGAAGAGGTTCTGGCAAACCGTCCGGCGCCTCAGAAGGGGGAAGCAGCTTTCTGCAGGCACCATTTTCAGTGCAGGTGGGGAGCTGCTGACTTCGACTGGGGACATTGTCGGGCGGTGGAAGGAATACTTTGAGGATCTCCTCAATCCTGCTGACATGCCTTCTCTTGAGGAAGCAGAGGCTGAGAGCCTTGGGGTAGGGCTGTCCATTACCCAAGCTGAAGTCACAGAGGTAGTTAACAAGCTCCTCGGTGGCAAGGCACCGGGAGTGGATGAGGTCCGCCCTGAGTACCTCAAGTCTCTGGATGCTGTGGGAGTGTCTTGGTTAACACGTCTCTGCAGCATCGCGTGGCAGTCAGGAACAGTACCACTGGACTGGCAGACAGGGGTGGTGGTTCCCCTTTTCAAGAAGGGGGACCGGAGGGTGTGTTCCAACTACCGGGGAATCACACTCCTCAGCCTCCCTGGGAAAGTCTATGCCAGGGTACTGGAGAGGAGAGTCCGGACGATAGTCGAACCTCAGATCCAAGAACAACAATGCGGTTTCCGCCCTGGTCGTGGAACTGTGGATCAGCTCTACACCCTGTCCAGGGTGCTGGAGGGTTTGTGGGAGTTCGCTCATCCTGTCCACATGTGTTTTGTGGATTTGGAGAAGGCGTTCGACCGTGTGCCCCGTGGTGTCCTGTGGAGGGTACTTTGGGAGTATGGGGTCCGGGGAGCCTTACTCAGGGCTGTCCGGTCTCTGTATGACCAGAGCAGGAGCTTGGTCCGCATAGCTGGCAGTAAGTCAGACCTGTTCCCAGTGCATGTTGGACTCCGGCAGGGCTGCCCTTTGTCACCGGTTCTTTTCATAGTTTTTATGGACAGAATTTCTAGGTGCAGCCAGGGTCCAGAGGGGGTCTGGTTCTGGAACCATAGGATTTCCTCTCTGCTCTTTGCAGATGATGTTGTCCTGTTGGCTTCATCGAGCCAGGACCTCCAGTATGCATTGGAACGGTTTGCAGCCAAGTGTGAAGCGGCTGGGATGAGGGTCAGCACCGCTAAGTCTGAGGCCATGGTTCTCGACCGGAGAAAGGTAGTTTGCCCTCTCTGGGTGGGTGGAGTGCTCCTTCCCCAAGTGGAGGAGTTTAAGTATCTTGGGGTCTTGTTCACGAGTGAGGGAAGATCGGAGCGTGAGATCGACAGGCGGATTGGTGCTGCGTCCACCGTTATGCGGTCGCTGTACCGGTCCGTCGTGGTGAAGAGAGAGCTAAGCCAGAAAGCAAGGCTCTCAATTTACCGGTCGATCGACGCCCCAATACTCACCTATGGTCATGAGCTCTGGGTCATGACTGAAAGAACGAGGTCCCGGATCCAAGCGGCTGAAATGAGCTTCCTCCGTAGGGTGGCTGGGCGCTCACTTAGAGATAGGGTGAGAAGCTCGGTTACCCGGGAGGAGCTCGGAGTAGAGCCGCTTCTCCTCCAAATTGAGAGGAGCCAGTTGAGGTGGCTCGGGCATTTAGTTCGGATGCCCCCTGGACGCCTCCCTAGGGAGGTGTTCGGGGCATGTCCCACTGGGAGGAGGCCCCGGGGAAGACCCAGGACACGCTGGAGAGACTACGTCTCTCGGCTGGCCTGGGAACGACTCGGGGTCCCCCCAGAGGAGCTGGAGGAAGTGGCCGGGGAGTGGGAAGTCTGGGCATCTTTACTTAGACTGCTGCCCCCGCGACCCGGTCCCAGATAAGCGGAAGAAAATGGATGGATGGATGGATGGACGGACATATTTCCATTATTCTTACATTTTGGTTTTAGTGCATCATATTTTAAACACGCAGGTATCTTTAAGCAAAACCCTTTTTCATGCAGTTTTAAACTAAAGACAGTAATCTACAGGAGCAACGCAGCTTATTTTTGATGCAATTTAAAGACCCACTCTGATGAAAATGAGGTTTTTAACATCATCTTCTTGTATTTTTCTTATGATGGAGGACATAAAGAAAATTAAGCATAAAGTTCCACTTTTGTGTGTTTCAGTGCCGTTCACAACACAGATGATAAACTCCTGCCACTCTGCAGAAACTATGTCCTAGAAAATGACACCGATTTTTTTTATTTTGGCTAAAAACAGCATAATTATAATAAAAAAAACACTGGGAATGCTTTGAAAACAGATCAAAAGACGATCGGAGTGGGTCTTTAAGGATTAAAAATAGTACCACTGCTTGCTTTTTTGCAGTAAAAAGCGTGCTTTTCGGATATTTTAGATATCTTACGGCGTTCATGTCAATGCCATTGGTGTACGACCAGGCGTGTTGGAAATACTCCTCCAGCCTTTGTCTCAGGCCTCCGGGGATCTGGTGGAAACGGATGAACTCTTTTATCCGCAGCATCTGTGTGTGGTAGCGGGCCGTGCCCGAGTACAGTCTCTGGATAATGGCGGACACGTTCCCAAAGATGCTGGCATACATCAGCGCTGCGTGGTACAGAACACAGCAAGGTTTAACATGCAGTTGGCCCACCGCCCTGCTGTGGATTCCTCAGGGACATGATGTGCTCAAATTAAATGGAAAACCTTATCAGAGGGATCTATTTTTCCCAAATTTACTCACATCCGATGAGCATGACACAGATGGAGAAGACCTTCTCTGGGTTGGTGTTTGGTGAAACGTTGCCAAAACCCACACTGGTCAGGCTGCTGAAGGTGAAGTACAGAGCTGTAACATACTTGTCTTGGATGGAGGGCCCAGAGCTTGTGTCACTGTCATTGTACTCTTTACCAATCTGGTCAGCCAGGTTATCCAACCAACCAATCTTCATACCACCCACACGGGCGGAGCCAGTGCGCTCCATGTTACCAATGGCATACCAGATACAGGCCAGCCAATGGGCAATGAGGGCAAACGTGCACATGAGGAGGAAAAGGACGGCAGCTCCGTACTCCGAGTAACGGTCTAGCTTCCTGGCCACTCGCACCAACCTCAGCAGTCGGGCTGTCTTCAATAATCCAATGAGAGTTGTTTGAGTCTGCGGTTCTGCCTGCCGACAAAGAACAGTGAACATGAGCATCACAGAAAACTTGATTTAAGTCTCCGAACTAAAAATTACTCAAATTTTTTTGTTCGTTTTGTTATTTTGTTTACATTTTGTTATAAAATGAGTCATTTCCACTTATTACATGAGTTTTTTGCGCTGTAATCAAAATGAACTACACATAAAAACTCAAAAAATACAAAACATACATACAAAACAAGTCATCATTCTGGGACTTCTAAAGGTTCACAAGAGGGCTGCTGAAGGAAAATAGTTTAATGTCTGGCAGCCAAAATTTTAAAAGTCTGAGATATTCGGCTCCACAGACTGACCAATGGCAAAAAAATCAGTGTCTGGTTTTGTGTGTACAGCTTTCAACTAACAACAAAAACAACACAATCAATCAGTTCCTGTTTAACGGTTTTCTTTTGACATCCAAACAGGACGTTTGGTTTGTGGAAACTCAAAAACTGTAAATATCTATTTTGATAGTTTCCTGAATTAAAGAAAGATCAATACAAATACATTTAGAATTAAAAGGTTTCATCTTTTTTCTTCACCAGAAATGGAAAAAAAAAACAGGAAAGTACAGATTGTTCCATTTGTTTGCAGGCTGTAGAAACTTCTCATCACCTGTGATCCGGAGCGGAAAATGAGGAGATCAAAGGGGATGGCGGCGACGATGTCGATCAGGAACCAGCCCTTGAAGTAGTGCTGAGCGATGCGACCCGGGTGGCTGACAACTTCATCGTTGTGATTCACGTAGGTGGTCCTGAAGTTGATGAGGATGTCCACAATGAACATGACGTCCACCACAAGGTCCACCACGTTGAGCGGATTGCAGGTGTAGCCGCAGGACCTCCTCTGCTCTTCCTCTGCCTCGTTCAGGAGGAAGGCGGCCGAATATGGCGTGAAGATGGCCGTGTAAATCACCAGCAGGAGAATGACCCAGTCCCACACAGCTTTGAAGGGGCTGTAGTGGAGGATGGTCCATTTGTGGATGCGTGGGGCCTGGAGCTTGTACTCTGGTAGCACATCAGCACCGAGAGACAACACCTGAGGAGGGGAGATGACAGACGGTCTTTGGTGTTTTAGCAGGAATTAAATGGTGAATACTTGCATAACACTTTACAGTCACAGTCCCATTCTCTCTCTCCCCATTAACCCCCCAGCAAAGTTCAGTTAGGAAGGGAGGAAGTTGGATTTCAGAATAAAATGTTAGCCATCAACCAAAAATTATCATCAATTATCAGCTTTTCATTTAAAAGACTAAAGTTTTCACTTTTTCATGGGTTAGGGTTACAGCATGTATTTGCAATACAGTAAAACTTTTTAGGATGAAACTGGCACAGTTTTTTATATTTTTATACATAATATGAAAAATGTACAACCCAATGGAGCTGCAAAAGGATCTAGTGAAGTGAGTCATTTATTCTTTGTTCTACTTTGCATATTTCAATGTCCTGAATTCATTTCTGTTTTAATTTTATTTACTGATTTATTGATGTCATGAAGTATTTTAGTATTTCTTTTCAAATATTTATTTTTTTAAATCCTCTTTGCATTCTATTCTTTTTGAATAGTTCTTACAGGCTTCTTATTGGGTCGGGCATGTCCAAAGTCTGGCTCACATTCAAATTTTCACTTACATTTTCAACCTTTTATTTCTTGTTTACATGATTTCAATTTGGAAGTTTACAGTGGGCATTTAATAGTAATGAATAGGTAACATTTTATGTATCCACAGATAATGTTTTTTATTTTCCAGTGTTTCAATTTTATTTCTGGTCTCAGATACAAAATGTAAGGTATTTTAGGGGAAATTTATTTCTACGTATTTCTGTTCTACACGAAGAATCAAAAAGTATCCCATTGCAAAAGACTTTTCATGAAATAGTTCGTTTGCATTTAATGCTAAGATTTGACATTTATGTTATGAGATGAAAAAAATCTGTACTTTTTCAAAAAGTTTGGACACCCCTCGTGGATCCTGGAAAACAAAAAAAAACTTCTGGACTAACAGCAGTTTTGGGAGGCAGACGGCCACTCACTTGGAAACTCGCCACTTTTTTGACAACACAGTGCAACGATGGATCAATTGCTTTCTCCGAAAGCTGTGAAACATTCAAGTTTCCCTCAACAAATTGTCACAGCACAATAAAAGCATTTGAAGCGTCACTTTACCTCCAAAAGTGTGAAAAGCGAGTGTGGAAGCTGCAGACTTTACATTGTTAAAAATCCCTCTCAGAGAATTGTGTGAGAAGCTTGTGCTGTTAACAAAAACACCTGTTGAGGTGGGAAATGATTGAAGGGAAGCTCCCACTGACCGGTACGACGATGAGAGCATCCACGTCCAGTTTCTCCTCCGGATGTGGAGCAGAGCACAGCGCTCTCCACAGGCTCTCCAGCCTCCCGGACAGCGGCCGCCTCCTCTCCTGCATCCTCCGACACTAACTCCACCAGCCAGCACCAACCAAACACACTGCTGCTTCACCTACCTCTGTGCACCACGTGACCCCCTTTTTTTTGGCTGAACCACGTGACTGACTGCCAGCGGTTCTGGTCAATCGTGAACCATGTAAGTGGTTCATCGAGCGGGTTTCATGCAGATGGGTGATTTTAGATCGTTGGTGGGAAAGGCAAAAGCTTTCAAGAAGTTTATCAGGTAACATTTCTGGCATAAACATGGTTATTTTCTAACACCTTCATACTTTTAATGCAGTGTATAAACAATTTACATGTGACTGCACTGGTTCTGTACCACACAGCAAAGACATCTGAACTCTTTGCTCTTCCAGTTTTAAAAAAAAAAAAATGAAGAAAAAAGTCAAGACAAACTGCTTTAAGGTCACAGCACATGTTCAAAGCTACTAAATTTATACTCAGCCATATTGGGAAGGAAGAAAATCACCAAGGAAATCAACTTTAGATCCTTAAAAGGAATAAGCATGAAGGTTTTTGCAATTCCACTTTTTCATACCAGGTTCTGCTCCATAAATCTTTTTGTAGATCTGATATGAAAACCCACAGAGAGCCTTGTCCTCACTGACTGCGGCGGCAGAAGGGAAAACACAATGCGCAAGTTCACTCATCCATGAGTTTTAAGTTATCGATTTTGTTTGGCCCTTTATTTCATTATGATCACCACAGAGCAAGTACTGCCAATAAACGACACGACAGCTCTGTACTGTACGGTTTTCTGATTAGTAGACTAGAAATTACTGAAATAAATAAGAACTATAGACACACAGAAGACAGATAACATGCCTGTGTTGTGTTCAAAATGATTAAAAGAAACATGAATCAGTGTAGATGAAAACAGCTAATTTTTAAAAATCATTCATGTTGAAGTTAAGGTTCAGGTTTGCCTGTTTAAATACAATCACGTTTAACTGATGTTAATGTTTCATCCTTTTTTCAAGACATGTATGATGAATAAATAAACAAACTGGTGTTATTTTTTCTAAAAAAAATGATTTTTTAAAATAGTTAATTATTAGTTAATTAATAGTTATTAATTATTTTATTAATATTATTATTTTAGCATTTTGTCAAGATAATGTTTAAATTCTTTGTAAATAGGATTCAGAATCAATGCACTCTCCTAAAGCGTGTGCTTTTTGCTCTCCTGTAGAGGTACAGTAACCAGTTAAAAAGGCTGACCGACAGGACGGAGAGAAAGAGAAAGAAATGGAAGCCACCAAATCAGTGTTTAAGAAAACAGGAGCTTTTAGGAAAAACTGCAGGAAGTCTGAAAAGCAGTAAAAGTACTCACAGGCTGAAGTTTCTGCTGAAAGCTCATGATGACTTTCACCACAGGGTGCAAAAACATTAAAGTGACTGAAAGAATGTGAAGGACTTTTCAACTTGTGTCCATTACTCTGTCGTTTTCCTGTTTCTTGCTCTTTCTGCTTCCTCATTGCCCCGCCCTCGCTGGCTTTTTTTTCATAAACTAATATTAGCATCTACAACAGACGTCTTTAAAATCGAACCTCAAATTGACGGTTTGTGGGTCAAACAAAGCAGAAGAAGAACCTCAAAATGTCAGTCAGTACTTTGCATTTTGTGAAATGTCATTTTAATTTAGCTTGAAAATGGTCATTTTGACGCATGTCTCATTTATGACATTTGGAGTAAAATGTCTGTGAGGAAGGTCACCTAGAACATCGTTTTTCTTTTTAAAAAATAAATGAAATATGGGAAAAAAATGTATTTTTTTGTCTTTCAGCTCCTTTTCATTATCCATTCTTTGTGTAAAATGCCTATTTTTGGAATTTGTGTGGAAAAGGTGACTGCAAAATAAAAAAAGCACGTAATATCAAGTAGTTCAGTATTTTTTTCTTAAGTTTCAGTCTTGTAAAAGTGAGCCGCAATTAGTTGGAGAATTGACATCGTTCCTAAAAGTGTATTTTATTAATAACATTCTTACATCATTCGCTATCATTTATTATTAAATGCTGAACTGTGACCATCGTGTTCATGTCTTCTTCATCCTAACAACTGAACTGTCTGTTATATGGTTGCATCAAATATTTACTTTCTTCTTGTTCTTATTTGTTTAAATCTAAAGTTCCACACCACTAACTACAGAAGTTTCACAGACTTCTAAGTTTCTGCTGAAACTTTTAGTTCCACAGAAATCTGAAGTGAGAAGAAGTGTTTATGATACACACCTTACAAGCAGCAAAGGATGAACATCACAATAATGTGGCCTAGATCAACTTACATTTTAAAAAAGGTTTTAAAAATGATTTTTCACAGGCATAAAGCACCCATAGGAAATGTTGTAGGATGCTCAAATGGAGCTGATGAGCAAGAACAGAACATCAGATGGATTCTTACCGTGGTAAATTAGAATTTATAAATCACTACTACACAAAATACATTCATAAAAGCAAAAAAAAAAAAAAAAAAAAAAAAAAAACATTCTCTGCTTTTAATTTCATGTTTTTGCCTAAATGTTACAACTAATTCTAAAACACAATTATAGTCTATTTACATAATGTTAGTATAGCTCATTCTAACATTTTGCTTTTGTATTACATTTCTGTGTCATTTCCATGATGTTTATTTTTTTATGATCTATTATTTTGTTAATCCTCCCTATGGAATACCTCGATGTAAAACAGGGGGGCGCCAAAAACACATTTATAAAGACTCATTAAAAAAAAAAAAAAAAAATTGTTTGAAGTAGTCCTTTATTTTTAATTAGTTTTAACCCAATGATTTTTTTAGATCAATCAATATAAACTAAAAGCTATAATGCTTGAATGTGTCAACCACAAGTCTTATTTTGAAAAGTTTTCTCTTTCTGCAAATAAAAAAAAAGAAGAGTTAAATGTGTCATGCTTTCATCAAATTAAATTATTGGCTTTTTAAATTGTCCCAATAAAACAAAACTGCAAAAAAAAAAAAAACAAGTTCCTGCAACAACAACCACAACCTTCAGGCGTTTCGGGTGCAATCATCAAAAAAAACTCAAGAGAAAGCAGCTCCAACATGAAGACGGGTTTGAAGGGAGCGTGCTGGGGTTTAGTGCTGCCCTCCATTTCCATTAGCCGCAGAGGCCAAGGTCATTAGCAGCATCAGGTCGCTCGATAGCCTCACAGCGGCCGTTACTTTCTCACGCTTTCATAACTGCATCGCAGCAGGAAACAGCCAACTGCACAGACAGACACACATCCTCACACACAACCTGCAGACTGATATAACCCGATGCTGACACATTTATCTGAGACTGAAAATTACAAAAAACAACTTTAACTTGTGCATTTAAATGTGTTTTATATTATGATGGTTTACTTGTCTGTGATTGGCTGGTTTGGTGACACAAATATCACGCTAAAGTCAGAGTTGAGAATGCAAAAACTAAGCGAGATGCAAGACAACACATCTAAAAACAATTGTTAGAAATGCAAAAATGTGTTTTGAAAGCAAAGAAAAAGCTTTTGAAAGCAAACATTTAGTAGTTTATTTGCAACTTAGAAAGTTATTTAAAACAAAGTTATTCTACAAGCAGCCCACACACCAATCGTCTCCAAATAGCATCAACATTTTTATCTGAGCTACAAATCTGATGATCTAAAAACCATCTGACAGCAGAACAAACCACATAAGCTGCCGTAGTTTCTGAGAGCAGATGAACACGATGAGCCCAACGCTGACATGCTGAACCAGATCTTAAAACAAAAACTGTGCCAGACATCCCCATTTCTGCCTGTTCGACCAGTTTTCCAGAAAAATATCAAATTAACGGTCATTCTTTTGCCACAGTGTCTTGGTTAGGTGCAGGTGGCTTCATTTTTGCAACAAATTGTAGAGCTTTAAGTTTTGAAACAAAAAAAAAACAAAACAAATGCGGCGGTTTAGGAGAAGCTGTTTTTATTCAAAGCTGCATTTTTTGAAACTATTAGTCAATCATAAAATAGCTTCCTCTCAACGTAAACATGGAACCAAAGTTTGCTTTCCGTCCAAGCGACTTTGTGACGTCAGCAGGGCACAAAAACAAAAAGCTCTGCCTTCCAGAGCCTCCAGAAGACCTTCGTTTGTCTGGTCCGATTTTCCGGGGTCACACACACACACACACATATCGTGCGCTGACTCATAGCCACTGCTGCTGTGATGAAGTGACATCTCACTCCATCACATCTCCAATCAGTGACAAAGCCTGCATACAGGAATGAGGCCAACACACATTTCAAATGTAATAAAATGAATCCAGAAACTGCAGGTAAATTTAATGAGAGCCAACTTTATGGCGTTACTTGACATCTTACCTCATTTTAACAGTCAAATATGTTACAGTTTGTATTTAAGTGGAGATTTTTTGCCTAAATATGACCATAAATTGAAGGATTTTCCTATCATGGTCCGACAGTTTAAAATTAAATGAAGACATTTTTATTTCTGTAAATAAAAAAATATCTTGCAAGTTTTTTTAGACTTGATTGAATCCTTTGGTTTCTCCCACATTTCAACTAAAAATGTAACTCCTGGTTTATGTTTTGGCTTCAAACTGTACGGCTGGATAGCTCCGATGTAGCTCGCCATATTTGTAGCAGTGGTAATGTTGGTTGGGGTTGTAAGGGGCTGTAAGCTAGCGGGAGAGCGCCTAAACAAATGGATGATGGGAAGTGGTGGCAGACTCACACCAACTGACAACTATTCTTACAAATCAACTGTTTTTTCCTCTGTTCACCTCCCATCTCCTTTGACTCATGCACCAGTGAACTATTCATCACAAACAAATCCATACCATTTGTAACAATAATAAATAAATCTGCAAAAATAAAAAACCATTTACTCGGAATTTAATTTAAAAAACACAGCATTTTTGGAACAAAAATCTAATTTTCTCTGAATATTATCATCATGAGTTCCAGTTTTTTTTTTTCCAGTATGCATTTATATAGAAGTGTCAAAGCAAGTGTAGACACATTGGACTGTCATGACAGGTGGCGGCTAAGGTTGCACCCCATGTGAGATTTTTCTTTCACACATTTTAATGCAGACTTCTAAGCCTCTCATTATTGTAAAATGCACGACCCATTTATAGGCCTTTATCTGAAGCAGGCATGTGAAGAAAGGAGGGATTACGAAGGCTGTGATTCCAAGAATCCATGTTTTTAATGAAATCAGATGAAAGTAGATTTTGAAAATGACCTCTCATTAAACTGTAAAAATAGAACATGATGTGCTTCTGTTCAGACAACCTTTGAATAGGAAATGTGCAGCATTTACTTCCAATGCCTTCATTTTTAGGAAGAATCTTACGAGGTCCTGATTAGATGTTTGAGTTCGACTTGAAAGCGAGCGAAGAACCTCTCACCTGAGTAACCTGAGTGACCTTCTCGGTGACGTTCTGGGTTCGGTCTTTCACCTTGCTCGGTGCAATGATTTCAATCTCGGTGGGAGAGGGGGATCTCCTTCCGTCTGAGCTAAACGTCAGCGTGACCTGAGGGATGCGGCTGATGGTTCGGAGTCTCATCAGGTCGGAGTCGGAGGTGGAGTTTGGAGCGCTGGACTTCAGATCTGTGGAGGCAGCATTAGCAGTCACTCAAACTGATCCACTCTGAGAGTCGCTTTGAAGTTAAAAGTGAAATTTGCTAAATATGATTAAATAGACTCGTGATTTAGTGAAAATAAATTGACATTTTAAGATATTTCCTGGAAGTAGACATGAGGTATAAACTTGCCATTTTAACCCATACTCTCTAAAATGTAAGACATTTTAGAACAGACCCACTGCAATGAAAATCCAGGAGTTTTTAACACATTTTTGCAGCATTTTTCTCACAATTGAGGACATAAACATTTAAGCTTAAAATTGCATTTCTGAGTATTTCTTCATTCAAATTGTTGCAAATCAGGAGCAGATGACAAACATTCTGTTTGAAAAAGTTTATTTGTGGTGTAGATAACACTGGGCAGGCCAAAAGCTCCCTGCTACACTCCATGCTGATGCATCTACATGTACAGAGGGGCAAGAAAGTATGTAGTCTTCCACCAATGGTGCAAGTTCTCTCACTTAAAAAGATGAGAAAGGCCTGTAATTTTCATCATAGGTATACCTCAACTATGAAAGACAAAATGAGAGGGGAAAAAAAAAAAAATTCACATTTTTAAAGAAATTATTTGTAAATTATGGTGGAAAATAAGTATTTGGTCAATAACAAAAGTTCAACTGAATACTTTGTTATTTACCCTATGTTGTCAATTATGGCTTGGCTTGTTGTCTTGAGCTGACATTTGGATAAAAGCTGTATGACTGGATACCTCAGATTTTGCGCACAACTTAATTTTTGAGTGGTGTGAGGGGCTGTTTGCTCGTGGAAGAACATGTAATCAGAGAGCTCTCAGCAACAAGGAGGGGAAAGGAGACAGGGTTACTCTGTACCAACAATTCTGAGGCAAATTTAAAACAAACTACTTCTGCTCTGCAGAACCATGATTAAAAGACCACTGAGAACGCTTTGAAAAGAGACTTTAAAAAAAATCAGAGTGGGACTTTATTGGTTCGTCTTTGGGAGGCACTCACTGCTGTTGTTTCGGGGATCTCCGTTCCAGTCGGCCCTCATGCCGTCGATGTCATCCAGCGACGAGGCTCGTCTGAGGCTGCGGACGCTGTCCCTGGAGCAGCTGCGAGTCAGAGTCCCCCTGTTGAAGGCCGTGCTGGGGTCCAGAAAGTCCGTCAGCAGCGAGCGGCGTTTTGTGCCGGACTGGGCCGCTGGAGACGGAGGATCCAGGTCCTGCTCGATCAGAGCCTCGGTCTCCGACTGCATGCAGCTCTCCTTAGACGGGATCCTGAACTCTTTCAGCTGTACTTCCTCACTGTTTGGCTTCACAACAGAAGACGAGAGGTCACTGCACTGAAAACTATCACGTTTGTCGCAGCTCAATCAGATGATAGAGTGGGATCTTCTACGACAGGATAACTGAAGCAGAAATGAATGTGAACTCCAGTCCAGCATGTAAATGACATGAGTGCCAGGTTGTGAATTTGCCTGAGTCATTAGCGCACCAGTCAGGTACAGGTAACCCTGATCGTCTCACATGTACATTAAAACTACACCACATTTCTACACACAACAGAAGAATGTTGCTCATCTTAATGACCACGATGTGAGCAGGTGTGTCACATTTCACCTGCAGGTAATCCACGACCACGCCTTCAAACTGATCTTTGGAAAGGGAAGGTCGTCGCATTGAGTGGAGGACCGGCAGTTTCATCTTCAGTCTGCGGTTCTGACCTAAAGGTAGAAGGAGTGTTCAGCTTAAACACATTTTCGGTTACCAATTTAACAGGTTTGGTGATTGAAGTGTTTATTTTACTAGTTTAGTTTAATCAGATCTATTTTCTCAGGTTGTCTTCTTAAAGACCTACTCCCATGAAAATGGTGTTTTAAACACGTTCTTGTGGCATTTTTCTGAGGATAGACAAATATAAAGGAGCTTACAATTACATTTCTAAGTATTTCTTTATTCAAATCGTTGTGAATCACGAGCAGACAAGAAAATGCTGTTCGGAAAATAGCTTTTTTAAAGCCCCCTGCTCCAAGCTCTTAGCAATGAGAAGGGGAAGGGGGGCGGAGTTGCTCCTCTCCATTGGTCCCGCCCATAACCAGAAGCAAATTTCTAATGCACTGCTGCTACTCTGCAGAAACCATATCCAAGAAAATAGTCATTTAAAAAATAAAAATGTAGCTCAAAACTGCATAATGATAGTTAAGACCACTGGGAACACTTTGAAAATAGATCAAAAGATCGTCAAAGACAATAAGAGCTTGCAGCAGAAAGTCTAAAGGTAAGCATGGAGACTAAATAATTACACAACTGCACATGTAAAAGAAGAAGATGAGCCTCGTCTTCCTCATGTGTGAAATATTAGGAGACTTTACAGTAAAGCCATCCTTGGGCAACTCTCTGTCTGAGTCCAGACTTCTTGAGGGAGGGATCGATGAGCTCCTGGAAGTCGAGGATGAACATGACGACAAGGCCTTCCTCGTTTTTAACGGGAACGATGTCCACCCGGCAAGGTATGCATGTTCCTGCAGAGAGGGAGACAGGACTTTGAGGCAGTGACGCTGAGACCAACAGAAAACTGTCAACGAACAACATCTCCATCCTGTAAACTTCCAGCCTGCAATCAGTGAGGTCTAAAAATAAAGCGTGTGAGAGGCAGATCAGACAAGCACATATCACGCTCCACGCATGCCACAATGTCCCTGCATTAGGATCCGTTCAACAGCTCGAGACTAGATGATGTCTGAAGGTTAAAAAAAATAAAGTAGATTTGTCTGGGGAGCTGAATCATGCCACATTCACTGCTTTGCACTTTTCCCAGCTCACCCAGTATGACAGCGCAGTCGGAAGCAGGAGGCTAAACAAGCAGATGCCAAAGTGGATTTGGGCTGATTACGTCGCCATGACAACAACAAAGCAGACTTCTGCTAGTTAATAAAAACAAAAGGATGTTTTTGAATTTCTAGAAAGGATCCGTTTATGTTGTTTTAAATGTTCTTGTTTATTCTTTTTGTTTGTTTTTTATCATCAACTTAGTTTTTGAAAATATGTCAGAAATTAAAGAATTTTCTCTCTTTGCAGTCTGACACTGAGCCTAAAATTCATGAAAAATTCATGCTAAAGTGCCAAACCCGGCTTTAGGAACTGAAATCTGGAAACTGATTATGTTCTCTCTAAAATGTTATGTTTGTAGGAATTGATTTTTCATTTTCTATACTGCAAAACCAGGCCCCTTAAAAATAAATCAAAAGGTTTCACCTCATGACCAGATTTTCATAAAATGAGCAAAAAAAAAAAAAAAAATCTGTCAATGGAGTAAGAAAAAAAAAGTCTCATCAGGAATTCTTATTTTAAGAAAAGAAAAGTTTTGTCAAACTATTTCACTATTGAAAAACCCTCTTCATTAAAAATAAGGCATTTTTTCTGAAAACAACAGCCTTTTTACTTTTTTAAGTTTTCGTTTTTGCAGACTCTCACCTTCCTTGGAGTAGCAGAGAATCTCCACCTTGCGTTCCTCAGAACCCAGCAGGGCTTGTGCCAGCTGGGCCACCGCGCTCTTCATGGTGCCGGGACCAACCAAGAACTGGCAGGTGCAGGGCTGCTGCATGATTTCAGCCCTGGTGAAGCCGAACATCTGGCAGAAGCCTTCGTTGCAGTAGATGATGCCGCAGTCCTTCATCTGCGCGTTGGCAATCAGAAACTTTCGGCCTGCAAGATGGAAGAAGATCATCAAATCAGCGTCATGTTGGAACACAGTAACCGGACTCTTCTCTGAACATCCCTTCGCACTAATTGCTTGTATCTGAGGATCCCTGCTGTTAATAATGAACTTCTCATCTTTGCTAGATAATAGAGGAACTAATGAAGTCAAATTTTCCACAGAGCCTCACAGCTGCTCCCACAGGGACTGAAGAGCAGGTGGTCCCTTTCAAACTAAAGCGTCACACCTGCTTTCAGGTGACAAGTGGGAATTTGCAGCTCGTTATGTGAACAAAGAATTAGAAGGGTTTTCGGTACAAATTCAGACAACTTTTTATCAGTACTTGAAGATTTCATATTTTTACTGATTGTAAATATTTTCCTCAAAGTAAAGTCATATGTTTTTGATTGTAAATCAATGATCTATTTTCTTTTTTACAATTCAAACTTTATTTAAACTAAAAAATGGCTTTTCATATTTTGAGCAGCTCAGAATTAAAAAGGTCAAGGCCTTGAGTTGTCAATCCAAAAACCCAACAAGAAAACGCGTTTGCCTGAATTTATGAGTAAAACTACTTTAGCAAAGCAATAGAATATCATACAAAATATTTATACGACTTTGAGATGAAAAATTATACAAAGTTTGCTACAACTTTTTTGAAAAATAGTTATCGTAATGGTGCATATTTTGAAAATAAAATAAAATAAAATAAAAAATAAATCAAAATATTGCAAAAAATAGTATAATAGAAAAATGTTTTTAATGAAGTGAAATGTCAGATAAAATAATACAAATTAGGTTTTAAAGTTAACATTTCTTTCTAGTAAAACAAATAAGTACTAGATGTGAAGTGAACTTTTTTTTTTGGCGTGTCACCTGTACAAACTGGTGTAAATTCTTCCCAGGCAGTGACCCTCCCTGGGGTCAAAACGTCACATCCATGATTTCTCACCCTTTGGGAGGCTGAACAGTGTCAAGTACAACAATAACGGATTTTCCTTTCCTTTCCGACTCTTAATTTTAAAATATGTCGGCCCGTGCTATCATAAAAAAATCTTCCTGATTCAAGCATCTTCAGTGCATTACACTGTGTTTAAAAGCTGCTAATGGAGGAGTTCAGTGAGCTGAAGGAGACAGACCTCCATAATGAAGCTGTGGTGCAACTGGGTTACACAGCTGTTTACTGCCGTCACGGACGAGAGCATCTTTGTTTTTAAAGCTCTAAAGGAAAGCACGCGCTGTCCACAGTCCGTGGCTGCAAGTGCTGTCAAGCACTCATCTGGCTGTGCACGTGCATGCACACACCTTTAGGGACACCGTGGAACCCTTTCACAACAAAAGGCCTCTGTAGGAGTCAAGTCATGCTTGCTGGAGCTCCACTCAAAATAAAACTGAGTCAGGAATCGGTCCATGTTTGGACACAAACTATACCGGACGGTAAAGTTATGTTTAGTCTCATGTATTTGAGCCATGGCGTCTGTCCTGACACAACCATTTCTGTCAATTAGGGACGAGTCATATGATCATTTCATTTCCTCATTCCTATACGACGACACTTGAATATTTTCAAGAGCCATGTGATTCGAATCAACTGACAAGGATGGTATTGATTGAAGAAGACAGAAGTTGTTGGTATTTTCATCTAAAGTTTGAGAATTCCGACTGAAAAGTAAACTTACTGTGAGATAAAACAAATAGTTGAGATAAAAAGACACAAGTTTGTTGGTGAAAGCGGAAGAAAAAGTAAAACAAGGTCAAAGCGAGATGCCACATCCTGCAGCAGAAGTCTTGTTGCATGGCATGGTTTTTTTTTCTTATCTTCATGCGTGGTGAGAACATGTGAGCTCATGGAACCAAATGCATCACAAAAAAACAACAAGATGCAGGTGCAGTGACCCAAATACTGAAGCATCACCAACGTGAAATCACGTTTGGCAAAGAGAGTAACAAAATAGAGAAAAAAGCGTTACAATTCAAAGAAATAAGAACAAATCCAAAATAAATCCATTACTTTTAATGGACAGTCTTATTTATCTCCTGCATGTCAAACTGGACTACTAGAATGATTAATTGCTTCTAAAACAGTAAAAAAGACATTTTTAATAACTGTTTTTATGTGGGATTTAGGGTTTTGACCATCAAACTGATTTAAAACATCTACACGTTTTAAGGTCACCCTGCAGCTGTTTGCTCTAATTCCACTAACTTTGTTCGTCGAATTTCCTGATGATCGTGTCCAAATAGGTGTTCTGGAGCGCAACATGACCGCGTCGCACAGGCATTTTGGGAGACAATCCGAACCCGACACATGGAACTCCCGAGTTTGACAGAAGTCAAAATAAATACAGCAATGTTGAGAGTGCTTCCAAAATAAAAGCCGCTTCGCTGTGCCGTCGGTGCGCAGGCCTGCTGTTGGAGGGATGAAGCGCTGGAAAAATGATGGAGAGCGGGAGGACTGGTTGCCCGGGCGATGGCAGATGCAGGATGTTGCAGACGGATTATGTGAGGATGGGAAAAGTAGAAAAACGCAGTTTGAGACCCATCAGGCGAAAAAAAAGGCGGGGAAACCGCCAACGGAGTCGCAGAGTGACCAAGAACCTGTTGTTGGAGAAAGTTGAGAGGAAGAGCTGGAGCGCACAGGATCAATCCGTCTGCTTTTTATCTCACTGCAGCTTCCTCCTTCAAGTTTGGATCCTGAACGAGCAGAATGGCAAAGAAGAAGCCAAATTCTTTGATCCACCTCCCCTCTGTCGCTGGTTAAGAGGGACCGTGAGCTCCGACAGTCAGTGCGTCAAGCTGGCACACCAAACCAAAGGGGGCGTTGGGTCCTTCAAAATAAAAGCAACCAAGCCCCTTCATACTTTTATTATGATGCCCTGATCGGACACCCACTCCAATGAAAATGGTGTTTTTAACATGTTCTTTTATCATGATGGAGGACACACATACAGAACAAAAATGCATTTCTGAGTATTTCTTTATTCAAATCCTTGTGAATCAGGAGCAGACGAAAACATGCCGTATGAAAAAGCCTGTTGCTTTTAGTTCCATTCTACTGCATCCACTTGTAGACGACTAGATCCATCTTTGTTTGGCATCTGGCTCCAAACTGTTTGGCTGGACAGCTCCAATACTGCTCACCATTTTTGTTGAATCGGTAATGTTCAGTTGGGGTTGTGACAGTGTTTAACAAATGGATGATGGGAAGTAAGGGCAGGCTTTTTCCTAACAGCTCCACACACAACTCAGAGGCAAATTTCGAATGAACTCCTGCCTCTCTGTAGGATCTATGTTCTAGAAAATTACTTTTTAAAAATGTTTGGCTTAAACATAGCATAATCATAATTACAAGACCTCCAGAAAGACTTTTGCAAAGCAACGATAGGCAGAAAATATGGAAGTCCTACGCTTTGCAATGCTTGTCAGGAAAGTTCACTTATTCAAAGTTTATATTTCGCTGACCAATTTTGAACCTCTGACATATTGAATGCTGGGAAAAAAGTGTGGGAAGCAATGTGTATCGCGTTAAGTTGTTGTCATCAGCCTGCATTCAGACGGTGGCTGTTTTGGTTCAGTTGTTCCTCCACAAGCATTCAGTGTATTCAAACTGGGGAAACTCAGAGGGAACCGCAGCTCTGTCCGATTGGAAACAAATCGAGACAGCCTTGAAAGATGGGTCAGAAAGTGGTACCAGGTCCTGTTCTGCATCATTATTTGAACATCAGCTTGTGTCTATTTATTCATCACGAAGAGACACCATGAAGATCTCTGAAATCAACTGTTGTTTGTCCTTTCAAATAATCTTTTTGTTATTTATGTTGGTTTTTTTTGTGTATCTTTGGACCTTTCTTCACATCGAGGAATTGTGGAATTGTTCTTTTAAGGTGTCTATGCAATGAAACCTTGTCTAATCTTCTGGGATAAATAATTTTTCTGGATTAAAATTCACTACAAGAAAACAACTTTTATGAAAAACCCTTAAAATAGTAAAAGATTTTCTTTTTAAATGTTGACATCTGTATTTAGGTCGTTTAGCGTCACTTTCTTCCAAAACAAAATTAAATGTACAAATCTGATCCTAAAAATTGACGTTTATTTTTTTACTGGAGTGTTCTGACTCTGACAGAGAGCAGACCCTCATCACTTCACATCACAAGTCTCTGTGCCTAAAATAGCATCACCTCTTCTGTCTGTGGCTGCAATCCACCTCTAAAGCTTCAAAAGAATCCACAGACATGATCAAAATAACACGGATGAGCACGATTTTCACGCACATTTATCGCTGTTTAGTCTAAATAATGACAATAATCTAATAATAACATGGATAAATAAGGAAGCGACATCCTTGGAATTGCAGACAGAGTTTTGGTGGCTGTGATTTTCCAAACTGAGGTGAGCTGCTGTTTTTAGCAGCACAGGGATGATCTGGATACACACGGAGAGGAACTGTCAAAACAAAAGAAATACAGAGAAAAGCACAAACAGAACTCAGCTGTGAAATTGTGTGATATGACAAAACACTGCTTTTACACGCCAGAAAAGTTAGAGCTGCAGATTTCCTCTCTGGATTTTATTATTCAGTCGACACAAACATCCGCAGCAGCTGGCCTTAGAATTAAAAAAAAACAACTATCACTGTATTTTTTTTTTTGCTTTTATCAAGAAAACAAACTAAAAGTGAGCTTTTCGAAATCCTGTTTTTACCTGCAATCTGCTCTGACAAATACAGGCCTCAGTTCTCTGCCTTAGCTCGATTTGAGACACTTACCTGGCAGTTGACATAAAACAGACCCTTTGAGGTCACCTGGGGAAGGGCTTTCTTTACTAAACATGCTGTTCGGTTTGTTTAAAAAAAGCTGCCACAGTGGACTTTCATTGACCCACTAAAAAAGTGTTTCCTGAGTGGAATTTTAAATGCAAAGTTGCTTTTTTTGCTGCAGAAGCACAGAGGCAACTACAGGTAAATAAAGTGTTTTTTGAAGATTTTCTTTTGAGCTAAAAACTTTGAGGAGCTGCTGAAAAGAGCAGCAAAAAAGGTCTTCCTCATCCTTCCTAGTCGCCCATCCAAACACTTTACGTGTTGCACAAATAAAAGGAAGACGCTGTCACGAGCATGTGTTCAGGGATTAAGATGCTCAGACCCTGAGAGGTGTTTGGAGATCAGAGGAAATGCAGCCTTACTAGCTGTACGATAGTGTTTGTGTGTGTTTTATCTTGATGGTCTTGATGAAATGAGGCCTAAAATTAACTTTCCATGACACGTCGCTGGAGGTGAGAGCCAAGTGAGATGGGAATGTTGGGCATCCACTACACACAACACTGCACAGCGTCCATGAGCTTGGATCTAAAGCCAAAATGTCTTCAAATGAATAGTTTTGTTAGAAATGCAGCTGAAGCTGTTGATTTCCACTTGATTAAATACAGAAAAACTACATTTGAATTCATAAAACTTCAAATTTCAATACTGAGCAGTAAATATCTGACAACTTTTTTTGTGTAAAAAAAAGACAAACATCCTCTGTTCTTTTGCTCTTTTTTAAAACAGTTCATGTTGGTTCTGAAATCACTCAAGTGTCAATAAAAGACATGCAGGTTTTCCAAGAACACAAGCTGACTGTCAGCGTGTCGTTTTTACTTTTTACATTTTATATCTGACAGCAGCTGTCCCCTCACACCCACTTCAGAGTGATAACACTCTTAAAATGGGCTTTCTTTTCACCTCCTGACCCTTTGTGTTTTTGCGGAGAAGAACTTGTCAGGAAAAAGGCCGACGTGAAGGCTCGAACCCTCAACTGCATGAGAGTTTTATCTGCCCTGAATTCCTTCAGCTCAGGGTCGCCTCCAGTGTCGACCCGAGACCCTTCATTCCCCTGATAGGAGCTGGGAAAAAGCACCTTGTGCTTTACACACTTTGTTACTGATTTGTTCTACAATGCACACATTACACCCATCCTTACAATGAACTTGAATTTTTTTATTTTGTGGAATTAACCTTGTGCTTCTAATTGCCCTCAACTGCAATACTTCTGTGTATTTTTGACTGTATGTGTTTGTTTAGTCCCAAAAAAGTAGTTTTAGGCTAAAAAGGAGGAAGACAAATAGAAAAATATTACATGCTAGGTTCACTAAAGTTAGAACTCTTTTTAATTTTGTTTAACAATTGGTAACACAAAAATGTTTTTAAGGCGTTTTTTCCATAATCTGGCAGTGTATAAAGTATTTTTAATGATTTAAGTGAGAAACTGTTGACAGAACTGGTGGTCACATGTTAACAACACATAAAAACACAAATTCTCAGTGCCAGATATGTTCTGTTTGCTGTGTGTGTGCGTGAAAAACATTTTGCAGATCAACAGTTTGAAAGGAAAAGTGTCCCCAAAATAAATAAAATGTATAAAAATAGTATGAAAATGTATGCTTGGGAAATTTCTTGCAGTGTTTATGTTTTGACCCCCCCAAAAAATGCTTTTGGGGATTGTTATCTTTTCAAATAATTGTGAAAATGCAGAAACAAGAACAACTTTTTCAATCAAAAGCACAAAAATGTGCTAATTTTTCTTCTATCTTATATGACACTTCATATCATTTGTAAAAGTTTGTCTCCAAATGTTTCTTTGCCCCAGTTTTTCCAAACAAATGTCGTAAACTGACACAGAAAGAAAATAAAATATTTTTTTTAATTTGTAAGTATGAAGGAGTAGTTATCTAAGTGGAAAGAAGCAGTTTCAAAGTAAAAGTTTGATCTTTTTCAAAACAAAACAAAACAAAAAAACTAAATGTAAGACTGAACTCTGCTGAAGTTCCTCTAAATTCGTCTGCAGTGGCAGTCATGGCAAATCATGAGAAGTGAACCCACCTGCCCGGTGTTGGCTCCTGCCTGGGGGTTGAAATAATCATTTTCAAGTCTATTCCGTCCTCTGCTGTCAGTCCTCCAACACAGCGGGTTTAACTGTCACTGTGGATTCCTATTTTGTATCTGCAAAAACTGGATGAGCTTTAATGACAAATGATCTGAAAACTGGACACACGGTAAAACAGAAAACATCTCCAGCAAAGCAAATCTTTAATTGTTGTTAAAATGACATCCTCATGGATCATAAAATTGACGTTATATTTACAGCTGCAATTTTTGTCTAAAAAGTGACGTTGAAAAGACAGAGGAGTGGATAGAAGAGTGTCATGGAAAAGAGGAGAGGGTGATGAGACGGAAAGGGGAATTTTGGAAGCTGGAAGGTGAGAGTAACAAAGTGTGCTTGGTTGATGAGAGCACCGGCTTGGCAAGCCGTGCTTCAGTCACAACTTTCAACAAAAGTCACGGCCTCAGTGAATGTTTCTGAGGGTTTGAGCTGCTTCCATCTTTTATCAGAGATGTAAAAACACATGCCGGCTCTGGACCTCCTTTGGCTCTGTGTTAGTCTGTGGTATCAGGCCAGCACCGCGGGAACTGGCTGACCCTTTTGGAACAGAGAGGCCGATAGTGGCTGCAGGGTACACGTGACGTCAGCTTCCACGCCTTCAACCTCTCCCTGTCTGCTCCTATCATCCCATCCTCACACATTTCAGTGCCAGAAATGATCAAGTCTTTACCAGAAGGTGTTGAAAAAATCTGGAAATGATGCCGAGTTCAAAGTATTCTTTTTTTCAGCTAATATTTCAGCTGAAGTGAAATTAATCGTGTTTGGAAGAAATGAAACATCATTTGCATGCTCAGTGCTCCCACTAGTTAAGAATTAACAGCTCTAGTGCTTAAACAACCAAAGAGAAAATCACTTTTTCGTCACAAACTACAATAAATTAACTTTAGAGAAATGATAAAACGATCAGTCATTTTCCTAAAAGGTGCTACACCCTCTTATCTTCCTTTCTTTATGACTCTTTCTTGTCGCCACATTTCACGTACACTAAACCACACTTCAACTTCCACAATGCTACATGTTGGAGGACAACGATTTTACATGTCAAGACCTCTTTTAAATCAGCTAAATGCAAAAATGAAACCCTTTTTCTCCTTTTTTCATTCTAGAACACGCTTCATTTAAAATGACTGGTCTGCATAAAGTCAGTGTTTCAAACGCTAAGTTGATGGTTATGTTGTGGATGATTTAAAAAAAAGCAGGAAATAATGAAGGGATGACAAAAACGAAAGGTTGTGGAGACAAGAAGAATAGAGAAAAAACAACAATATGCAACGCTGAGCGTTCAAGATCTTCTGTCAAAGTCTGAGGAGAGACGAGGGGAGATGTGGAGTTCAAGGAATGTCCTTGTGCTCAGTGGTCGATTCCTTAATGATCTGGAAAGGAAAGAGATTGGGGTTAAAAATAGGAAAATGTCTCTGGAGACGTGAACGCGCTGAACCACGAATCTGCAGAGGGGTTCTACGTTGCCATCCAGAGGGAATAGCAGAGAAGTACAACAAATGGTTTGAAGGAGGGGTCAGGAAAGCAATCCTAGATCAACTCCAACATGACTATTCTGGTTTCTCCTCTTTGTTTAAAGTCCCACTCCTCTTTTGATCTATTTTCAAAGCATTCCCAGCACTCTTTTAATTAGGATTAAGCCATTTTGAGGAAAATCAAGGACACAAATTCTGCAGAGCGGCAGTTGTGAGTTGTAGGCGCGGAGTAAGCCAGCACCCATTTCCCATCATCCTTTTGTTTACATTCTCTCCTGCTAGCTTGCAGCCTCTCACAACCTCAACATCAGCTGAACCCTGCACTACGAAAACCGATAAAGCCGCTTGGAGGAATGGCGAAACGTTTCAAGGAAGAGGCTTTTAAGTCCAGATGCCGTGAATCAACTTGGATTCAGCGTCACTTGGACGAAAGAGAACCCTCACCTCCTCATTTTTGTCTAAATGTTTGCTCTACACACCTCACCGTCTCTGGTCTCCACCGTGCGAACCAAGATGCTCCTCTTCACATGAGCCTCTGGAGTTTTGGAGTCCAAATTAGTCTCTAAAACAGCAAACAAAAGAAGAGCGGCACAAAAAAAATAATGGTTTTGAGAAAACATTTTTAATTACCTGCATTCAGTCTTAACTTGCAGTTAAATCTGCTTGTTTCAAATATACTTTTCTAAAGTGTAAAACATTTTCAAAAACGTCAAATAGTTTTCCTCACTACAAGTTATATAGATAGTATGGTAATTATATGTCAAAACCAATTTCATCTGAAAGAATTGATCAAATATTGAGTTTGGGTTATACTGACCTCGAAACTGCAAGTTGGAAAAACTCTGAACTGGAATGGTGATCCTAAAAAAGAAAGATATTACATGTCTGTCATGACTGTTGTGTCACGGACGAACCGTCTGCCTTGCTCCCACTCACCTGCTCTCCTCTCCCTCCAGTAATTTTCTGTAAGTGGCTATCTCAATATCCAGAGCCAGCTTGACGTTGAGCAGGTCCTGGTATTCTTGCAGATGCCTCGCCATCTCCTCTTTCAGCGTCTGGATCTCTTCCTCCAGACGGCTCACCGTATCTTGGTAACTGGCTGTTTCCATGGCACAGCGGTCCTCCATCTCCCGCAGCTGGCGTCCCAGAGACTCGTTCTCAAGGAGAAAAGACAAAATTGAACTTTTAGAAGTTTGATGAGGGAAACAGTTGGAGGTCGAGCCTTTAACCTCCAAGCCTCTGTCTTTTGGCATAAACTCCCAGCTCATGATGTAAACGTAGAAACCGTCACAGTCTCTACAGTCAAAGTTTGGCTTAAAACATTCCTCTTTGAACAGGCTTATTGCCAGGCTCGCTAGCAATCAGAGAGCATCTAATTTACAGCTGCCCTACCTTACCTACTGTAATGAAGTTTGGGGAAATTTAGCTTAGTCTGTTTAGTTAATCTTAGCAACCAGCTATTGAGACAACTATAATTGGGATTTTGGGCTGAATCAATAAAATGGAATTGAATGCGGGGTACACCCCTGTCAGGCCACGAGTCTGACACACTACGTTAGATTAACCAATCAACTTATGAAGCATGTTTTTGGACTGTGGGAGGAAGCTGGAGTGCCCAGAGAAAACCGTGCATGCATGCAAGGGGAGCACATGCAAACTCCACACAGAAAGGTCTCAGCCGGGATTAGAACTGAAGCCTTCCCGCTGTGAGACAAGAGGTCTAACCGCTGCTCCACCGTGCAGCTCAAGAACCAGAAGCAGAATGAGAAAACTATTTTTGATGCAACACAGTTTTCTAACTGTGCTGGCTGTAGACTCACTGTCCCACGGAGAGCGTCCAGGTCACAGGTCAACACTTGGATCTGACGTCGATACTCATTGGCCTCTTGCTTGGCCTGGCGCAAGGCTTCAGCATTTCGGCTGGCTGCATCTGTCAGGTCTGCAAACTGGTAGACAACATATCCCTCACATGAGTAAAAGTTTCTGCTCGCAAACATGATTTATGTCAGAAAGTGAATTCTTCTGACCTTGGATCGATACCACTCCTCTGTCTCGTGCATGTTTGAGGTGGCCAGGTTTTCATACTGGATCCTGATGTCTCTCAGAGCAGCAGTTAGGTCAGGTTTTGAGACATCCAGATCAACGTGGACCTGCTGGGCCAAGACTTTCTCTTGTGACTCATGCAGCTCCTGAACAGAAAAAGTTATAAAGGAGCTGACATTTTGCAAACAAAACATAGTAAACAAATGTTTTTTTTTTGGTAAATCAGTGTTTCTTTTACCTCTTCGTGTATTTTCTTTAAAAAGCTGATCTCATCCTGAAGAGATTCAATCTTCCTCTCCAACTGGACACGGCTGAGAGATGCTTCATCCACATCCTGCATGAAGAACATACAAAGTCTCAGAAAAGTTCTCATCACAGTTGTTGAGATGGTTGCAAAGACTAAGATTACCTGTCTGAAGGCATTCAAGCTGTTCTCTGCTTCCTGACGCAACACAATCTCATCTTGCAGCCTGTCACAAAAAACAGACAGCTTTTCAGATTCCCTGAAGGGAGACACAACCCTCTAAAAGCAGCTTTTTAATTAACCCGTTAACTTTACCACAGCTATGAAAGCAATCATTTATCTTTTTGCTTTCAAGTAGATGCTAAATTAGGATAATTTTGGAGCCAGTCGTTTGATGCATATTTGCATCTATAGGTATCAAGGGGTTAAAGACCCACTCCAAGAAAAGATGCTTTGTTGCTTTTTTTAGATGATAAGGAAATATAAAAAGAAAATTAAGCTCAAAATTGCATTTCTGAGTTTTTCTTTATTCAAATAATTGCGATTTGGGAGCGGATGAAAGGATGCAGTTTGAATAAAAAAATGTACTCGTTATCTAAAAAATAGGCTGGAAGGGCCTCAAGCTCCCTGCTCCACTCCATTCTGATGCATCTAGAAAACTCTGTTTTCCTTGTCCGAGCTGGCATTTGGCTTGAAACTGTACGGCAGGATAGCTCCAATAATGCTCACCATCATTGTTTCAACGGCAGTGTTAGGTCAAGTTGGTGGGAGAAAGAAAGGGATCATGGGAAATAAACAGAGGCTTTCTTCCTCACCGACTCAGAGGCAAGTTACTGATTAGCTCCTGTCACTCTGCAGAAACTATGTCCTAGGAAACAACACAGCTTTTTGGATTTTGCCTTAAAACAATATCATCAGAATCAAAAGACCACTGGGAACACTTTTAAAATAGATCAAAAGACGATTGGAATGGGACTTTCAAAAGACTAAAATATTGTTTTCAGGAATCAAAGAAATCCATGGTGTTGTGTTCTCATTTAACGTTCTATTCTGCGCATTTCACGCTGCTCCTTGTGGTGCAGGAGAGGAGGAGCCAGACTCAGCTGAAAGGGCAGCTTATGCATCATTACACATTCACACCAACCAACAGCCGGAGGCCTTTCCCACGGGATGGAGTACGCACACACACCGACAAAAAAAAGAACAGACATCGCCCCACAATCCATCTGCCAAACACAGACACGGAACAATGCATCTCATTCTAACATCTGCATAGATTCATGTAGTTTTCTGAATAGTCTTGGTGTGAGAGCAACATAAGCGACAAGGTGACCTCTGACCCTATCAGCCCCTACATCATTGACATCTTTTAGGGAGCAGAGGGCTGCAGTAAAGACCTTTTCCTCCCTTAGACCTTCAGTCAATCTTTCTCAAACTTCCAAAATAAATTCAATGAGGCTCAAAGGAAGAAAATGCGAAGCTTCAAAGAACATTTGCCCGGCTGCGCTCTTTGTTCAGGGCCACCATTGTGCTGGCCTCATTCCTCCACACTCTTTCAGGGCTGATGAAGAGTTCAGTCGGGATCAGGCTTGCATAGAGAGATCCAGCAGTAAGGCTCAGGTGGACCACAGCGGTCTGCATTCTTAACAAATCCCAAACACAACTGAATCTACATATAAATGCTCTCGTAATTGAAAAGAAGTAAAAGCTTTCTTTATCTGTGCCAGGATTTCTCCAACCTAACTGAACTGGATTTCCTGGAGTTCTCAGCCTATAAATCAAATTTATCATTTGAAATAAAAAATGAGTAAAGAGTTCTCTTATTCTTTTGGATTTTTTAGGAATTTCAAACGGAAAGAAAATTCAGTCAACCACAGACAGCTCTGTTCCAAAGAAGATACACAAAGGGTTGATACGACAGAGCATCACCCTGCAGCGCCCTCCGTTTTTTCCTCTTACCTCTGCTTAAGTGTGGCCAGATCTGCAGCCAGGTTTTCCCTCTCGATCTCCAGTCGAGCCTTGCCCGTGGTCAGGTTGTCCACCTGCCGCCGCAGCTCCCTGAGCTCATCCTGGTAGATGTCTCCAAGGCGACTGGGCTCCTTCCCCCTCAGCTGGTTCAGCTCTGCCACCAGCACTTTGTTCTGCTGCTCCAGCATGCGCACCTTCTCGATGTAACTGGCAAAGCGGTCATTGAGGCCCAT